>BMAO01029548.1:0-65823 GCA_019973975.1 Trichonephila clavata | reverse complement strand
CACAATCTTCGAAATACAGAAGCTATATTCGCAGAATAAATCTCAGAACCTTCTTCGGCGTTCAGACAAAACAAACAATGTTCAAAATACAGGTATGTAAGAGATTATTCACAAGAACTCTCTCATCCTACTCAGCAAGTGAAGTAAGAACTGATCGCTGGTCGACTCTTCACGGTAAAATAAATATAAAACGGTCAAAACAAGACTAACCCAGTTTCGGCGAGGAACTCTCTATTTATAGGCGTCACGGATTTTCCTCAAAAAATCTGCATCATAGATCGTGATAATAGTAGATTTCTCCAGTAATTTCAAGAAGGATCCATATGATCACAAACTCACACAAATGGTCACCAACATTGTCGCCAGGTTACCAAAATTGTCGCTAAGTAGTTAAAATGATCCCCAAGCCACCAACATGATGGCAACTTGGCTCTAACGTCAAGATTTCGCCAAGTTTCCATTGAATCGCTGTTATAATGTAAAGAACGGCCTTGCTGGCGAATATTACACTTTTAACATAAAATAAATTTAACATAGAGTATTATAAAAGTGTTAAACATCCTATATAAGTTTTTTACACTATTTTAAACATTTGTTACACGAAATCCGTAACTTTATTATTCATCAAATTAAAGAGAATTAGATTTGCTAGTCACATTTATCGTTTGGATATTACTAGCCCAAGTTATAAGATTTTCAAACATAAGCGTATGGGTATACAACTAGAGGACGACTAAAACTTGGATGGCTGGACTCTATTAATCGCTTGATTTTCAAGACCATAAGAGTATGGGTAGTAGAACTAGAGGACGACCAAACTTGGATGGCCGGATTCTATTAACGCTGATTTCAAAACCATAAGGTATGGGTAGTAGAACTAGAGGACGACCAAAACTTGGATGGCCGGATTCTATTAACGCTGATTTCAAGACCATAAGCGTATGGTAGTAGAACTAGAGGACGACCAAAACTTGGATGGCCGGATTCTATTAACGCTTATTTCAAGACCATAAGAGTATGGGTAGTAGAACTAGAGGACGACCAAAACTTGGATGGCCGGACTCTATTAACGCTGATTTCAAGACCATAAGTGTATGGAATAGATGACAAGAAATACTTAGAAAAAATATTCTGAAGAAGGCCAAGGCCCACCCGGGCTGTTGAGCTAACGATGATGATGAGTTGTTAATAAGAATGAAATTTGAGAGCAACCGAGTGGATGAAGTTTTATAAATATAAAATATACAGCTTACGAAAATAGCAAAAAAAAAAAATCAATTATATTGTTCTTTCAAGTCAGAGAGAACTAAATATATGCTTACCTGTGAATACAAATAAAGAAACAAATAGAAAAATACAAACAAGAGGGGAGAAACTATAATAAATAATATATTACAGAGATAGAAAAATAAAAAATGCAACAACATAAAACATTACCAAAAACATCAAAGAAAATAAATTTAATTTAGTGATTTATCTCATAAGATAACGAAAGTTTACTGGCAGAAAATTTAATATTACGTTTGACAAAATAATGTTTCCTCTCTGCCTTTTTAAAAAAAATTCTGAGAAAAAACCTATTTTTGCTTTGATTTTGTTTATATTTCTTTTATATCTGCTTTTTAAAAAATAATAATATATATTTTAAGCTAATCATGTGATAGTTTGTTTTTTTTTTGTTGCTATGTGAGAAAAAGTAAATAAGAAGTAAACCTTAAACCAAAAACTATCGAACAGCAGTTCTTCAAAGCTTACTTCTACTGTAAACTGAATAATGCAAATCGGATAGTTAAATTTTGATATTGTTTAGTAAAATTGCTTTAAATTTAATATCATATCTACAGAAGTTTTGTGACTGCTGAACAATAGAAATCCCGAAGAACTTCTGTAACAACTTAACGATAGAATTCCTGAAAAAGTTTTGGGACTACTGAGCACTGTAACTCTTTAAGAACAGTAAAATAAATCACTTACTTGATCAACATAATCAGAATACGCGTGGGGCATAAAGAAAAACATATGTGAATTTGTTTTAAAAAAACCGATCTTGTGGAAAGTGTCAAATCAGTTTGTGTTACTATCAGGCTAGTGACATATGAAAATAAATAGTACATACTCTGTCATATTGTGTACAGGAGTTTAAAAAGCTAAGGGCTTTAAATATTAGGGATTCCTAATGCTTACATTTAACAACAGTATACTGTATTTGCATGTTATTCTAATACTTTTGAACTGATAGGTTATTCATTCTAATTTTTTTGAAGTTTTGGAAAAAATTCAATGCAAGAAAAATTTCATTAACAGACTAGTTTTTGTACGTTAATTTTACCTATAAAACAGGTTAAATGTGATAAGACACTACAAAATTCTCAAACAATAATTTCTTTATAAATTAATCAAGTATCAAGAGATAAAACTCTATTCTCTAGAAAAAATATATGTTTTCCGAAATTGATATTTTTCGATTAGGAAACAGTTGTCGGATCTAGAAAAGTTAATTAGATATAATATAAATGCTTATCATCATTTAGAAAAGATGTAAATTGATATATTTTGTTAAATAATTTTTTTCTGTACATTCCCCCCCCCCCCTCTGGTTTGGGCTCGTTTTTTTTCGGGGGGGGGGGGGGTTGAAATATATTCTTCATACAAAAAGCCACATGTGTAGCTTGGTCACTGTGAAAGTTTACATTTCATGTAATCGGTCTCTTCCGAATTATTTCACATGTGCTTTTTAAAGTTTCCAATGATTTCGCTTACTTTCCAAGGTAGGCATAAGAAAAAACGACAATTTTTAATCAATAATCCCGAAGTAATCGGGAAAGGTGTTAAAATTTAATAAGTGTATATTAAATTAAATAGATTTGATACTTTTACTTTAAGGACTTTTAATCCTATTCACATTAAATAATTTTCAAAAGGGAATGTTTAACCATTAAATTACAATTATTTAAATAAACATTCTTTTATTTCAGAAGAAACCTAGTGTAAAATAGGACGATGTCTGATGAATTAATTCATTGTACAAGGACAAAGAAAATTTCTTGGGTGATATTAAAATATAAAATGTCCTTTCAAAATATATCTATTTTTCAATAACTGAAAATGGGAAGAATTACACATTTAAATGAAAAGAGAGAAGAGAGAGAAAGGGTATGAGGAAGAGAGAGATAATTTTTTTTGCTTAGTCTAATGGAAGAATGTACACATTTCAGTAATGAGTATTCTCTCTTATCTTTTCCTGAACTACAATGCATGGCAATATAACAAAATGATAATAGAAACCAAAGTCACTAATTTTAAGTTCCTTCTTAAATCTTGCTTGAGTACCTATTTTAAAGTACCACTTTCTTATTGAACCACTTGGAACTGATATTTTTGTACTTATACACAATTAAATTTAGTGTTTCTTACTCAATAAGTATCTTCATTTTTGAAAGAAACTTATAACATTGATTAGACTAATTAGAAACTTTTAAAATCTTACAAGAATTAAGGATATTAAAGGATTCTTAAATTAGTTGAATTATTATCCTTACATTTTTCTTATCAGATTTTTGAATTTTCTTTTTATATCAATATAAATTGTTAATTTTTGAGAGCTTTTAAATATTTTTCGCATTTCCTAATTTACTCAACTAGAAGTGGAAATCAAGTGCCGAAAACTGTACAAACTTTGGGTGTTAGATTCTGAAGGGTGGTTTGTTCAACTCCAATGATTGTTAACGGTTGATTTAACATTTTTTTTTGAAATAAGAATGAAAGTATTCTTGAGAGTATCTTAATCTAACTTATCTGTAACGGGGAAGAATGTATTTGAGGGAATATTTGCTTGACCAATTCAGAGAGATCCGTGAGGTAACTGGTTTAAATAAGAACGTCTGATAAGAATTCTGTAAAAACATTTGGAGAGCATGAGAGTATTATTGAAGAATTATTTTTATTATTTATATTATCATGTATCAGCACATTAAATTAGAAAATTTTAGTTAGAATAATAAATTTAGAAAGATAGAACGCATTTATAGAAGCAAAGAACTTTGATTACGTTATAACAAAACAAATGGATTTATAAAAAAATCGTAATGCTTCCTAAAAAATATACAATAGCCTAACTCTAGAAATTTAAATATTTTTAAGTATTATTTTCGTTGACAGATGTATTCTTAGGATATTAATATCATTATTTGAGATCATTTTAATAATAGATTTTCTTATTTCAATAGAGAAAAAAAAATTTCTGAAATGTTTCGGATGTAAACATCATTAAGTGACATCTATAAATTTTCGATGATGATGTGAACACAAATTACTTTTAAAAATATTAAATTTTAAATTTTTGTCCAAGTTGCTTCAGATAATGGAAGCTTAAAAGTCTAAGTTTTATTTTACGTAAAATCAGTTGTTTTAGTAGGTTGAAGATTCACTCACATATACCACATGTTGAACTAATTCTTGGCAGAGAAACTAAAATTCAAAAGAGCAATTTAGAAAGTGTTTCTTTAAAATTCATTTGAAAAGAAAAATACGTTAGAGGCACATTAACAATTATTTTTTTCAAACTTTCTTTCCATATTTTGATTACAATTTTTTGTAAAGAAACTTTGAATTATATATGATTCTAAGGTGATTGAATAATTTTGGATTTTGTGTAGTTTTAAAAGTTAAAATTTTCTTATCAACATGCACTGATGCTTGAGAACAAAAAATAATCAAAATGCTTGATTAAGTTCATTTTTTTGTAACAATTTACTTTAAAATATTTATCTATTTTTACGAAACAGAATTTGAATGATTTTTTTTTAAATTCGCAATTTAATTTTCGATTGTTTTACAAAAAGTAGATTTTATTTATTTCAGATGTTTAGCTATGCAATATCCCGAAATCATATACACAAAAATATTTCTCCGTATTGAAAAATGGCTGCTACAAAAAATAACTAGTTAAATTTAAAGATAAATTAAATTAAATCAAATTACATTATGTTTGAGAAAAAAATAATAGTTCTCTCAAAATAGAGTTTAAGGCAATAATTTACACGATTACTTATTACTGTCAAAAATTTTACGGTAATCAATTTATTTTTGCTCATTTAAACAGTTAAGTAATATCATCTTTAATTCTATTTGTGGTTATGGTGCATTTACCATACTTTCTGAATATTAGTCTTTATTATTCAGACTAATTCAGTTTGATGGCTTTTATGGTAAACTAATTTTCTCTTTTATAATAAGAACATCCATTGAAGAGGGCAATTTCTGAAATAAATGCACGTTAAAAGACTAAGAATATCGACGTCCAAAACATTTACAGATACCTTTAATTCGATATTAGCTTGTTTGGTGCACCAAAATTAGCTACAAGTAAAAGGATATGTTACTCTACTTTGCCAGTTTTGCTACAGAGTATATTTGGTGAAAATACAAGTTAATTCTATTTTGGGTAAACTTAAAAAATTATGCAATCTGTGGAGTCAATGCATTTGCGTGCACTGTATTCTAATAGAAAGGGATATCTTTCAAATCTATTTCTATTAGAGATTTTAGAATTAAGTAGTTTTGCAAAAATTCAGATTTTTTATTAAAATTTCAATCGAAGCAAATGCGAATTAATAGATTGTTTTAATATTTTCTATTTTAGCTACAATAAAGAAATCTAACAATTATCAATATTAAAAGTTCCTCTTCTTTTAATCTAAATATTTAGAATGAAAATAAATCGATTGGAAAAGTTTCCTTTTTATTTTATAATTCTTGTTGCCGATCTTGAGAGAAAACCGTTCAATTTTTGAAACAAGCATTGCATTAAGGAGAACTTAGGCAATCTTTGTAATCAAAGGAATTTCACCTGCATTGAGCGCTATATGTTCTACGAAATATATTTCTCAAAAGAGTTTCTGCAATTGGATAGTGTTTTGAAAAGAGTATAAATTACACGCAAATTATTAGTAAGCATTTTTATAGCTGTAATACTTATTGTTATTACAATTTTGTGTAATTTTCGTGAAGAAGACAATTGACACAAATAATTGTCATCATCATGCCGGGGTAAGCACTTAGTGGAAAAATTTTATTTAAGAATTTTTTTTTGCATTAACTTGTTAAGGTTTGAGGAAATTGCTTTTACTGAAAATGTTAGTTTTTCTTATGCTATAACTGTTTATATGTTATATATTAATGGTTCTAAAATATTTTTATTTGAAATACTATCAGGTTAAATTTCGAATTTTATTAAATAGTTTGATCTATTTTTGTTCTAGAAAAATATATAAATTTAAAATAAAATAAACTGAAAAAAAAACAAGCCACACCATCAAATTTTCAAACTAGCTTCTTGTGAATCATTCCAACAACTCTTTAAATGCTGTTAAATAAATCTGAGAAGTGAGAGGAAGAGAGATTTATCGTGCTTATTGTATCTAGTTTCAATATTTTAAACTTTTTTTCCAGCTAATAATAACACTAAATATTTAACACAAAGTAAATCGAAACACATTTTGGCAGATTTTCCATTTTTCCTTATTTTTAAGTATCTCCTCCTTTTTGAACTCTTAATATCTTACAATATTTTTATGAGGCATACTGTAGTTGTGCCTAGTTATTATTCTTATAGTTGTGTAAGAAATATTCTCATGACTTTTCCAAGTAAAATTAATTAAAAAAATGTTCATTGATAGCAAAAACATCAGAATGCATGGGTCTGTATAATTTCTATTGTATTTAGAAGCATTTGTGATAATGATTTTATACTTTATGTTCAGCTATAAAATCATTTCAGATAAATAAAAGCAATATTCAAATGCTTAATATTTTTATATTGATTAACATACTTTGAAAAATAATAATAAAATCAAATAATTAGTACAACTCCAGGGGAAATCAGCTATTAATATTATTTTATAATTAGAGCTTTGAGAATTTGAATGCAACATTGCCTTTTTGGACATTTTCGCAGTCCTTATGAGACGTAGTTTTATGACTGGAAAATAATCCTACACAATAAGTAAATTTACTATGGCATAAAGTTTGATAAGTTTGAATGGACATCATTTAAACAAAACAAAAAAAATCACGAAAACTCAACATAACTAGTACAATATTTTCACAATTACTCATAAATCTCAACATGTAAAAAATGCTTATTTTTCAACAATAATAAAGTACATAGACATATAAAATGCAATCGATTTAAAAGTACACTTATATTATAAGAACTTATTTCTTAATTTTGAAGAACTTTTTGAAGAATTTTAACATTTGAACATCTTTACTCAATCATCAAATTTGAAATTCCATCTGAATTTCAGAAAAACAACAGCAATTTTAATTCCAATGTTAGTTTTTTTTTAAATTTAGTGTTGAACATGTGATTATATTTATTATGCGACCATCATGATTTAGCCTATTAATTGATACCCATTAAATCATTTATCTATTAACTCAAGTTCAATCGATAACACGGTCTTGAAAAAAGTAAAACATTTATACTTTAAAAGACAAACAATATTTAGCTACGTGTTTGTTGCATACGTTTTTCCTCATAAAAAATAATAAGAAAATATAACTCGAAATCTATTTTTCTTAATACGTCTTGGTTAAATCACCGAAAGGGACTTGACCAAAAAAAATAAAAGTAAAAAAAAAATAATGCGTAATACGGTGACGTAATCACCCGCTATAAATCTGTGAAACTACTGAAGCCAAAGACCATTTTAGCGTCTCTGTGATTCCGTATATTGCGAATGTATCCAATGATGTGTGAGCCATCTCCTTCCCCAGATCTATAATGAAAATGAGTTACCATTGTTGCTCTAACAACTACAGATTCTGGTACAGTTACTATCATTTATGAAAGAAGAAACAACACTTGAGTTGCCAAGTATAGGTTGTTGTTCAACACCTCTTCGTAAAAGAAATAGAACCGTTTGCACCTGATAAAAAATAATACTAGAATTGGAAGACAAATAGAGGACTTTTCTGAAAGAATGGAATGTATTTCGAGTGGATGAGTTCTAGACATCAAACAGAGGGAGGGTTTAAAACGCAGAGCTAATGGTGTGATCACAGTGATTATTTTAGAAATTTGTCGCATCGAAATCGTAGAGAAGAGAGTCGTTTGTCAAAAGAAGAAAGGAAAAAGAGTAAAGGAAAAGAACACTCTAAAAAGAAACTGGAATAAGAATCTGTTAGAATTGGAAAGCACCAAGACTTATTGCCCCTAACTAATGTCCATTGATGATTCTAAATCCACTGAAAAATATTTTTAGTTCCAAATTTTGATATCCAGTACAATTCTTACTATATAAGGAAATTATATACATAAAAATACAAATATGGATTCAGGAAGAAATATTAGGATTTTAAATTGTATTTTTACTCTGATGTAGAATTGTACGAGTAGTTCGTAGTTTAGTGGGATGGGAGCACTTAGTTATTCCGAAACTACATCTCTTTTCATTATATTTTAGATGACATTACAAAGCTTTCAATTTGCATTTTTAAAAAAATAATATTTATATGTTAAAATATAGCTATTCAAAATTAATAAATAGAAGAAATTACTTTGATATGAATAAAATTACAAATACAAAATAAAATAAAGATAAACATTGATGAAAAAAAACTTGACAAAGTTTCACGATGGGAGTGCTGGGCGATGCGTAGCCAATCCGGTTGTAGGAATGGAATTCGAGTTTAAGAAAGAAAATATTTAGATGCAAAAATTAAAAAGCTTCTGTGTATTGGCAATTCAGGGAAGTTAACTAAATGTAAAATTATAATCATTAAATGCACATATCAATTCAGAAATAACTATTGGGCTTTTGTTAATTGTTTAAATTTTACTGTTATGAGGAATGCCCTTAATAAAATAATAATGGCAATTCAAACATGCTTATTAAATTTTTGTTATTCAATTACAATTATTACCGTAAAGTGTAATTGTCTAGAATGTAAAAAGAAATTGAGAAATAGGTATTAAATCTGATAAAGAATATGTTTATAAAAGCAGCATTTCAATATTTTACAAATATTTACAAAGAAACTCATATTAAAATTTATGCAAAAAATAAAGGTTTTTTTTCATAATTCTAGAAGTTAATTAAGTGTTAAATTCACCTTTTTTTAATATAAAACATTACCTGGATATACGGAACAATTATTTTTATAAGACTAACTTAAGAAGAAAGAAAACAATATAAAGATAGTCATTTTTTATCTTTTGAGCTTCATAAATCAAGAGAAATTTTTTTTAATTAAAAAAGTCAAATTTTTTAAGATAAGTAATCATTTTATAACATATGTTCGCTAGGCATATAAAAATAAAATTAATTAAAGGAATCAACTGTTTAATAAATTACAAATGTGTTTCATTGGTTTATTTTAACAAGTATATGCATATAAAGTCTGCTTAATTTATTATTATTAAAATTAAATTGCAGCCTATGTTTATTCATATAAAAATATAATGAATTATTCATATTTTCATTGATATGCAATATTAATAAGCGAGACATTGAATTGAAATAAGGTGCAAGATAAGCTATTATAAATAATTTAATATTAAATGTTATAAAGAAGGATAAAAAAAAAGATTTTTGCTACTAATATAAATATGTTAATAAGCGGCTCTAAAATATTTATGAATTTGAAAAATATATTTTTTTTGCTTAAGATAAAATGAAATTTTTAAAAACAAATGAGGAATAATCAAAATATACTTATAAATATTTAAAACATATTTGGTTCCCTGAGCAAAATTTAAATGTTTATGAGAAAATGCATGTCAACTGAGATATCATATATGATTATTGCAGCAATTTTAATTAGACTTATAAATTTCACAAAATCATACTTACGAGCTGCTGTAAGGAGCATTTTAAATTACAACAAATGTTACTCGGATGTTAAAAATGACCACCATTAATTTCTTGGCACCTTTGGCCCTTGTCTGCTGGAATTCCTGCATTTTTATCATAAATATTCTGCTGCAGTTCTTAAGGATTATGAGGGTTGTTGCGATTCACCTTATACTTGAGGGGTTCCCACAAAAAGTAATCACACACTGCAAATCAGAAGACCTAACAACTGAGCTCACTCTTTCCACGAATTTGTTTTATTGTAACTTTCCACAAAGAGTAACCTTTGCTCCAAACTTATATACTGGGAACTGTACTGCGTGATATACTGTGTATGATCAGTGCAGTGTAAGTACCATCTTTATCTGTGCACTGATAAACTCACTTTGACACAACCCGCACTAAGATCCAGCGGCGTAGCTAGGTATCCAAAGCTGATGCAAAAAAAAAATAGTGATGACTTATAAGAAAAATATTAAAATTTAATAAAAAAATTAAAAAAAGAAACAAAGCTGGATTGCACTATTATCAAGTAAAAATATATTGGTGTTTTAAATGCACAAAGCTACTTCAACATTAGCCCTTTATCGTGCTCTTCAGAACATAGGAAAGCAAAGCTACATACTACCTATATGTATGTGTATGAGTTTTCGTGTGGTTCGATTTAACACATGATAGACAAAAAATAATACAAAAAATATGCATGAACTAGAAAATAATACATTATTATACGTGTTTTAAGAAAATACTTCTGTGAAAGAACAGAGGAGGTACAAAATTGCATCCGTCTACTGCAGATACAAGTAGATTTTGAAATACCGAAACAGGTGAATAGCTTATTACGAAACATATTGTTATTAAAAATAAAATGTCCAAAAAGAAGTAGCTTCTTGTATAGGGTTTTTAAGATGTATGGTAAGATTTTTCATGGAACTCGAAGTTTATTTTCCAAGTAACAGTTAGAAAAATTACAAAATCGAAAAATAATATAAACTTTCCAATAAGTCAAGTTCTCAACACCAACCAAACAAACAAAGGAAAAATTTTAGGGGAATTCCCTACAAGGGGTTCGAAATTACTTTCAACTGAGTTGCCTTGAATACAGTTATTTTTTTAGACCTTTTATATTCATATCTAAAATGTGGGAGAAATTATCGCAAATTCAGCTTGCTTGGTACTCAGGGTTCGAGGGCTGCCCTGAGCTTGAGGGGCCCTCTGCGTTGCATCGCCTTACCCACTGGTAGATACGCCACTGCTAAGATCTGAACCAGTTTCGATCTATTATTGCGCGAGTCATATTCACGTCCATCGCGTATCCATTACTCCGGACTACTTTTAATTCCCTGTTCTTGGATAGTGCAGTACCATTTATGGAAAAAAATTATAAGTATTTTCTTTTTTTTTTGTAATTAACTTAGTTTAAAATTCACATAAATGCTACTTTACTTAGGAATTGAAATAATCTAAAAAAAATTATATTTGAAAAAAAAATACTTTTGATGTGTTATCGTAAAATATCCGTGAGAGAAATTAAAAATTACATTAGAATGCAAACATCAAATATAGCTTAACAATAAATTTAGTAATAAATTAACAACGATTTTTAGAAATTTCTATATAAATTGATGAAAGTTTGTTTATTTATAATTGAGGAAATAACGTATTTCAACAACAAAACAGATGTAAGGGAAGGAATTCTTCTTTATTTATGGTAAAAAAAGTACGTTATTTATTTTAAATATATAATAGCTTAAGTATACATTGTTCATAGCTTTTAATATGAAAAAGTAAAGATGTCTTAATGAAAATTATTGTGTTTGTCAAAGCAAAATAACAGTACTGATGGAATTTTTAAATGAAAAGTGTATAATGGGAGGTCTAAAAAGTTCTCTATATATAGAGAAGTAAATTATGTAAGCTAATAGTTTTTAGTCGTTTTTTCTCCATTTATCATAGAAATTAACATTGTTTTTGAACTAAACGAGAAATTCTGAGAAACAAAATTTTATTAGCAAACAGAAAAAGCTGTTAATGAAAACCGCAAGTAAATGAATTTTGTTTGTCCAAAGCTTGAATGATTTTCTTGCAAAACAATTATTTTTGACTGTTATTTGCTTTGAAGTTTTGCATCTTCCGTTTTCTCATTTAGTTATTTTCGTAAAATATTATTTTTTTACTAAGTTAATGCTTTTTTTTGTAATGTAATTATGGTTAAGACTATTAGTTTTCTGAATAATGTGTTAATTGATTACTGTTTTAAAATTACAAGAACTCGTAATAGTCTGAAGTAAGGATAATAGAAGTTATTTGCTGATATAGGTGTCGTTAAATAAGCTAAGTTGATTTATATAGCGTTCCTGATGTTAAGAATGTTATTAAAAATGCAGCTATTTCTTTATAAGTGGCTTAAAAATAATTAGGATATATGCTACACTAGAAATTAAATAAAAAATGTTAGTGATAATTCTTTATCAAGTACAAATATATTGCTCTCTTATAACTTTGATCCTTTGAGGCAGGACAATACACAAAAGGTAAAAGTAAATATTTTTAAACTCCTTAATAAATCATAAATCAAAGGGTAAATAAAAATATCGAGTTATTTGAAAAAAATTAAGAATATGTTAATGCCTATTCCATTTTATGACAAGTTAATATTTATCAGGTTTTTGTTGGCATCCATCTTAACAAGTATCTTTCCCACAAAATTTGCGGTTTTACTCTGGTATTTGAAACGTACCTGTTTGAAATCGAAGCGTAATAAAAATAACTTTATTTTATGCAATGCTATGATGAACGGCTGATTGAGCTGCGGCACAGTATCTGGGTGTCATGATCAAAGAAACGCAGACTTGAGGCACTGAATACTAGATACTCTGATGCACGTTAAACCTGAGAGACTCGGTGTCTTACCTTTGGCGTGGTTTGGATGTTCAGATAGGAGATGCCAGCTCAGGTGTCATACTCGTGGCTTGACCGTTGTTTACAGTTACGAAATCCAGTTATTAAACAGCTTGAGTGTCAATGTTAAGATCATTTTTCAGTAGGAACCGTCGCACGAAAATGTCTGCGAGAATGATATTGCAGATGGTTTGGCCGTGAGGGTAGTCATACAGATAATACAATTAGTGCCTGCCTTACTTTTTCAAAAATTGCTTCCCGGGTCAAACGAGATATCAGTTCTTCTTGGAAGCAGGTTCCCGTACATAAGTGGTATGAAGCAAACCGCCCTGGTGCTGCTTTGCTTGGTAAAAGCAGTAGGTGAGATGAAACTTCTATTGCTAGAATTCGCAGTGGACATACTCGAGTTCAACAGCATGCGAAGGGTTTTAAAGTTTACCTATCCTGTTCAAATTGCAATGTGATCCAAACAACTTCTGTTCACATCATGTCTTGTATTGGCTGCCATAAGAGCCAGCTTCTCTCAATTCCTGCTACAGTCCTGCACAGATTCACGGACTTGACCTAGATGTTTCTGTCGATCAAGTAGGATAAGAAACAACAACAACGAAATCCATCACCAATAATCCTCTTGCGATGTTAATAAAATCACTTAATCACACTTGACAAAGGATTTTAAAAGATATCAAAATTGTTTAGGCATGTTGACGTGACCAATGCAAACGTTCCCGCCTATTGCGTGACGAGAGCAGGATGCAAATGGCGGGTCATCTCGCATTGTTGATCTTGAGACCAACCTTCTTCTTGAAGACTGTGACATCTACCTTTCTTTGGGGCCATAGCGGAAATCTCGGCAATCATAGAGCAGACCAGTTGGCCAAAGAGGTAACTTGCCAAGGTGTGAACCTTTCGATGTATGTTCCATTGTCCCAATGGAAGCATTTAGCTTAGGAAAGGCATGTTTCCTCCTGGAGCATGAAGATTGTCATTTTCATGCATTGAAAGTCATTGGAAATTATTTCATTGTTACGACGGAACTTTGAAAAATTTCTTATTCAAAACCCATTCAACAGAAATATTATTAAAGTTTGATTTTCTTGAATTTAATGAAGCTTCGTTTCTGTTGGCAATATGCCTATATACTAAAATATAATATAAAATCCAGCCTATGACGAGCCATTTTAACACAAAAAAGTTAGATAGAAATTTATTGTTGTGGACACATGAATGTAGCTTTAAAAATAAGGAAAAAAAGATATGAGCGTTAAAAAAATTAGATTTCTACATAGATCGGAATACGATTTATTTAAATAAAATGACATATCTAATGAACTCAAAGGATTGAAGTTCTAGGAGTATACTATTTTCTTAAAGCCTCGGATAATGTATTGTATAAATTATTTCAAACATGAGACAATCTCACCTACATTTCTGGTTTCCCGTAAAAAAGGGATGCGCATTATATGGCGAATACACCTAAATGCTTTTAAAAAAACACATCTTGAAAGTTTGAAAGTAAAGGTGAGCGTTATGCACTGGATTTTACGGCAATAAAAATTTTAAAAACTTCTGAATCTATTTTTTAGTTTTGTTCAGTTAAAAAGACATTCGAAAGTATTATGTGAATTAAACACTATTGAAATCTGTTACGCAATAATTATAGAGATATAAAAATTCTAAAGATATGTGGCATCTTAATGAGCGTTAAATTTAAGAGTTTCAACAGTAATTTCTTTAAATAAATCTTCTTTTACTATCAAATGAATTTAGTATATTTATTTTTTTAGTTTTTTGGCACATATACTTGATTTTAATAAAGTATTACCTGTTGTTACTGAGCCGGGAATGAGATTTTGTGTAATTTTAGATGATTTCCTTCATAAATTAATTGCCTTTGTAAATATACACTGCTGGCCAAACAAAATGTAACACCCTGAAAAAAGCAAGCAAACCATGTGAAATTTACATCATGCGTTGGTGGTGATGAAATATGTAAATTATTAGCATTATAGCGCAGTTGCACAACAAGGGTGACAGTAGTGTCACTTGCAAGCGCTATATATGGATAGATCACATTAGCATTTTAAAGTATGGTAATTTTTTTTTTCATGCGGTTTGTTTTTCGTGTAAGCTGTTTTTCTATGCCTTGTGGAAGATATCGAGCGCATTTTGACTGAGTTTCTGAATTAGACCAAGGAAGAATAGTAGCGTATATGGATTGCTGATCATCCTTCAGAGAAATCGGCCAACGTCCATCCAAGCAACTATGGTGCAGATGTGTCACCGCTTTTGTGTGACCAACCGGTGTAAAAATGATAGCTTTAAAAATAAAATGAGCGAACATAATGAAAATTAAACCTCCACATATATAGAAATACTGTTTATTTTAAAGATATGAATTATTTTATTAACTTAAAGAGTTGCAATTCTGGAAGTATACTACTCTTTTTCAAAAGCCTGGCATAATACCTCGAATCTATGACATAAAAACATAAGAATACTACATACGTACATTTCAGGTTTTATCGTAGAAATAGCGGTGCGCGTTATACGGCGAATATGTATCAAAATTTAAAAAATGCAGCTTGAAAGTAAAGGTGCGCGTTTAATGCGAGATTTTACTATGCCTAAAATTTACATATTGCGATTCCTTACGTGATACAGTATTAAATGATCCAAATTTTCAAATATATATCGCATTAAATTTTAAATATGTATCTTTAGTCGTGGTAGCAACACAAGACAATAGAATTCTTCATTATGTTAATCATTTATGTAGGGTTCATATTCTATAAATTATTTATCCTCTCTCTCTGAATATATGTATATATATATTCAAACTTTTATGTACATATTTCAAAATAAATAGCATTGGGGATATTGAGTAAGTTAGATGTTACGTCATATGTAAAAAAGTCAATTTCGAATCCAATTAATGTGTACTTTTTGGAATCACATATGCTTATCGATATAACGTATAATATAAATATTTATTTAATATAAATGAAAAAAGCAAGAAATATTTAATGATGGAAACCTATTAATGTCAGTTGTCAAGGATAAATTTATGAAGCTTTTATGCTTGAGAACATTTTCAATTACGTTTTCCCTTATTCCTTATATACCGGATATAAGTTTCTCGCATGCATTAATTCACATTCTTAAGGAATGACGTAATTTAATAAGATCCAGACACTAAGTTTTTTTTTTGGCAATAATGGACCAATAATTTGGACCAGATCAGATGTTTTATAGATCAGATATTCATACAATGGTTTGGCTAAATAAAAATGAAAACAAGTATGTATGTTAAAAATGATATTTTCCAATGAATATAAGGAAGAATCAAGAATTAACTTGCTGGAAAAAGTTTCTTAGTAATACGTTATATTCTAGAGGATTTTGATGTTCTTTGTTGTTTATTGGAATGGTAATTCTTGTTGCTATTTTTTTTATTCTGGTGACATTGTATTTTATTGAGTTTTTCAGTAGGAGCTATTGTTGGTATCCAGCAATAGGATTTTCATGTATCTAAAATTTTGCTTCTGTATATTTAAGATTTATACTCATATGTATTACGTAGTAAGTGAAAAATTTAAGGTATGTATAATTAATTATAATAGCTTCCATAAAAATTACTATGGATATTATGTATGATGAATATTCCATTACTTTTTAATTCCATAGAATTGTAATTAGAGTAATCAAAGATACACAAATAACCTCAATTTTAGTGTAATTCCTCTTTTTTTAAGCAATTTACTACATTATATTCTCATCTTACTCTCTATTCTAACACATATATTTTTAAAATCAGCCAAATCATCTGATTAAAATTGTTAAAACTTTCTCTTTTGAACTGAGCATATAAATCTTGAGAAAATACACATAGGTTTGTGTAAAAATAATGTTATAAATAATTAGCCCTTTAACGATGGATAATTTGAAGAAAACGGTCTAAAAGAGCTATTTTTTATACAATAAAATGATATAAAACTCAGTACAAAACATATGTATTTTTAATTTTTGATTAATTTTTAGCTTGAAATACGAAATTTAATTTATTAAGTAAAACAAAGATTTAGCGTTAAAATCACTGAATGTTGGCTTTCCAACAAAGAGAAAAAATTTTTAAAAACATGTGTTTTAAACATTAAATGGATTTTATTACACTTTTGCATAATATAAATAAACATTAGTAATTTTTTTTTGTGAGATAAGTCTCAAAACATGAGATGCAAAGGCCAAAATCACAAACTGGACAGTAGTACCGAGTTTCCTTTCTGCATATCTTGTTATTTTAATCTCTTTTGGAACAACAAACTTCGCATTCTCTTGATGGTTGCCACTTCTTATAAGTTGGAGGTATTTGTCTAGTAAAATGTCTTTTAATCAAACGTTTGGGGTTATTCTCGAAAATTCGGCCGGCCTCTTTTTGCAGTGGTTTCTGATATAAAATACTTTTCAATAAGTTCATCTACTAAAGATAAACGAACATCAAATGTGATTTTTTGCCTCATTGTTCTTTATAAATAAGGTACTAGTTCAAAATAGTTTGATCTAACAAATAAAAAAATACTTCCTTATTGTACTTCTTACCTCGTTTTCGAGCAATTCAGTAACCTCCAATATATAGGTCTACAATGTCTACTGCTCCGATATTTTTATTGAAGTCAGTGACAAAAATGTACTAAAAGTACTACCCGATTTACTTCCTGACTAACTGTATAATGTATACAATATTAAAAAAATATATTTATTTTTTATCAGTTTTTTTTTCCAGAATTTTTACCCACGTGTTTTTACGAAGAGCGCAACTGAGAGAGTACTTGACCTAAGGTTAAAAAACCGTATCGCTAATATATATGTTTTTTGTGCTGACATTTAGTTACAAAAACAACTAATTATAGCTAAACACGTTTAAAATAATCTGGTGCTGCCATTTGGTGTATAGACAAAAAAAACCAATATTCCGGGCTTTAGAAATATATTGTTTTAAGCTTTTATGGCAAGTATTATTTTCAACACTCCAGCCCGGAAATATCACAGGCACGAGGAATAGAGAGGGAAATTTCACCCCGTGAATATGACGGGAGCGAGAGGCAAGGGGTTAAAGAAATGAACATAGGTTTGTGTAAAAGTAATGTTATTAATAATTAAGTACCCACATTAAGGTCTTAAAGGTTCTCCTTGGGTGTCCACCGGTCTGTCTTAACCAAGAATTGGAGGACATTTTTAACTCCCCTTTCTCACATTGGGAATTAGAATGTGTCATTAAGCAATTTTCACAGAGGAAAAGTGCGGGGCCGGATGGTATATTGCCTGAATTTCTTGCTCATCTCGGTAACGAGGCAATGAGAGTCCTACTTAAACTGATTAATCTCACCTGGGCTTCTGGTATCTCCAGCATGTGGAGAAAGGGAGAAATTATACCTATTCTTAAAGTTGGATAGAATCCGGCAGACCTTGCTAGCTTTCGACCAATAACACTCACTTATGTGATGTGTAAATTAACTGAGCGCCTGATTGTTAGAAGACTCAATTACTATCTTGAGAAATTTTATTGTATATCTGATAGACAGGCTGGTTTTTAGACTGTGCAGGAACACAACAGAACAGGTTCTAGACTCACTCAAGAGAAAAAGGATGGCTTCCATCTTAAAAAGAGTACCGTTGCGGTGTTGGTTGACTTTCAGACAGCCTTCGATAGCGTTTGGAGAAAAGGAATTCTCAGGAAGTTAATCAATATTGGTGTTTGTGGAAATATGTACCACTGGATTAAATCTTTTTTGAACCAGCGTTTTATCAGAACTAGATATGGATCAGCAACATCTGCCTTTAGACAAACTAGACAGGGGCTTCCCAGGGCTCGGTTCTGAGTCCTGTTCTGTTTAACATTATGATCAATGACATAATTTATTTTATCATGGATTAAAATCCTAAAGTTCAGGCCCTTCTTTTTGCTGACGACCTTGTATTGTGGTCGGCTGATGGAGATATCCGTACTACCCAGGAAACAATGAACACTGCTCTTGATGCTCTTTTGACTTGGTCAAACAATAATGAAATGACTGTAAATAAAGCAAGGCGGTTTTCCAGGTCTTTACCCTGAGCACTTAACCTAAAGCGATCCAACTTTTCTATGGAGACTATCAGCTCCAGAGGACCCAAGAGGCCACCTACCTTGGAATTGTTTTGGATTCAAGGCTGAGTTGGAAATAGCAAGCCAGCAGGGTACAGGCCGTTGATAAAACAAGCAATGGGCTGCTTAAAAGACTTTTTGGTGTGAAATGGGGTACTAGACAAGATCTCCTTTGTACCACCTATAAATCATACATCAGACCTACTATTGTATATGGCAGTGAGCTTCTTGTAACTGCTTTTGAAGCGGTTCAGAACAAAATTGAAACTGTCCAAAATAATATCCTTAGAATCATAACTGGTGGAGCATTTTCAACACCATCCTGGTCATGCATTTACAGGCAAATACTGAACCCCTGACCTTCCGGAGGAAAATGGGAGCTCTTAAGTTAATCGAGAGATTGAAGAGGCATGGTGACTTTTGGAGAAACTACAACCCTGCAGAACGTAGGTTAAAATCTCACCCTACCTTCTTACGTGTGACTAAAGAACTATCTACTGATTTTGGCATCCCTTCTTCTAACAGACAGTCCCTGCTCAAGACTGGATAATTTATTAGACATTTGAGCCCAGTCTGTTATAATTTGGATTTGGTGCTGCCAGTCAATAAAAGATCCTGTATCAATACTGAGTTGAGAATGGCTGCTTTGGCCACTATTGGTGAAAGATTTCCCGAGACACACTGGCTACATGTGTATACGGATGGTTCTGCTGCTGAGGCTAATCATAATGCTGGTGCTGGGGTTTTCTCCAGGTACTTCAGCCTTAGCAGGGCAGTTGGTGCAAATTGTACTAACAAATGATGGTGAACTGGCTGCGGTCCATATGGCACTGACTGAGGTTGGTAAAAGAGCAGATAAAAACATTGCAATTTTTATAGACTCCCAGGCTGCTATTTTAGCAGTCTCTTCAGTTCTGCCTTCGAGAAATGGACTTGTTCTCGATTGCCAACGCATGATAAATTCTCTAATAAATAATGGTCGCGATGTAACCCTTCAGTGGGTACCAAGTCATTGAGGAGTGAAGGGTAACGAACTTGCAGATGCCTTAGCTGTAGCTGGCTCTGCTCTATCTCAGCCTGACTCTCCTCTTGGCTACCATAGCGTTAAGAGGATCATTGCTTCTAGATTCAAAGCCCGTCTTCGAGAGATTGTCAAGAACTCTGCGAATGAAAAGAGTTGGGGTTTCTTAATGGAGAATCCCATTCCTTGCGACCTGCCAAGACCTGTGGTTGTCGCAAACTTCAGAGTCCAGACTGGACATAACTACCTCAGAAAGCACCTTTTCAGATTTGGTTTGGCGGATTCTCCAACGTGCCCACTTTGTTCTAATGGAGATATGAGTGGAGCCCACCAGGACTCTTGTCCTGGACTAACCGACGTAGTAGCTGTTAATGCTGTTAACAAATTCTCTTTTTACGTGTGTGTTTCAGAACTGTATTGGGCTGCCCAACATAGACTGATGGCGGTCATGCCCAGGTCTGGCGTAGGTTAAAAAAATAATTAAGTTTTTCTACGTCAAAAGAATAATTTTTTGTAATTAAATTATTCCCACATAAAGCAAAATCCTGTTATGAGTTTATTATATTCTGTATTGAGTCAAAACATAAAAATCCAGCAACAAGATATAAAATTTAATTGATTATTGTCAATACCACAAAAAATTATTTCTAGTTTCTAGATTTATTATAAAAATTATTATTAACATTAGGTATATATGTTACCTTGGAAACTTAATTAATAGTTTATAAAAATAATTTTAATTTAGAGGTTTTCTTGAAACATATACTTTTTTCATTTAATTACATTTACATCGTCGAAAAATCGTTGGAAAAAAAAGTAACTTTTTTCTAAAAAAAAGCCTGTCGGCAAGTTATTGGAAAACTAGATATTTTTCCAGTTATTAATATAATTAATTCAATACATATTTTTTTTCTTTTTTTCCTCTTCTTTGATAATGGACTAACCATTTATACTTTCAATGTTTGCTTGCATATAAAGTAAAACACGTATTCTCGTCAACATGGAGAAAAAATTAGCATGAATAAATTGAGACAAAAAAATCTTGGATAGACTCTAAAGAAAGAAATTCTCATAAGCCAAACTTTCTTTTTTTAATCTAATATTTAATATAGTTGAATTGTTGTATGTGGAGGTAACAAAGAAACTCTTTCTTCGAATTTCTTTCAAAAGATAAAACTCATTTTCCTTAAGCTTAATTTGTAAGAAAAATAAGTGGATTTTATGTTTTCAAGAATATTATAATTATATAGATGAATACTTACTCCCATTGATAAAATGAGTAATTAGCTTATTATTCTAAATAAAGATATTTTTTCGTTGTCTCGAGTTTTTTCATTGTTTATTAAATAATTAGGATTCAGATATGGCTGGAAAATATTTTTTCTGCGAGATTACAAAGACATTATTTTGATCTGTGAGTTTATTTTTGTAAAAAAAATCAAGGTTAAAGATTATTTGGTTATTTGAGTTTCTCTGTACGATTTTCACTCTGATCTCGGATAATTTTCGTTTATTTTTTTGAGTAAATACACTGCAGTCAATAGAGAAAATTGTTCTTTTCTTTTGACTTTGAAATATAATTCAGTTAGCGATTTATGCTTCATAGTAGTTTATTTCAGTAAAATTTAGAAAAAAACAATTCTACAAATGAAGAATAAGAAAATAGATTATATTATTCTAAAAAAAATTCTATGTTATGTATAAATAAAGAAGAAGTAATATAATTAATTACAAAATTGATAATGATTTATTTTTTTTCCATCATAAATGTGAAAATATGTCAAATATACCAATTAATCCAAGCAAATGATCAACGCTTATTAAGCATATGTCTATTTATTTACTGAGCTTCAGAAAATGTAGCAGATCTTGTAATATGTTTCTAATATTGATAAGTATAGAAATCAACATTTGCGCTGGAATTCTAGATGAAATCTCAAAATATTGGTTCAAAAACTCTATATTATCGTTCATAAAGTTAATCATATTCATTACAAAAATAAACAAGTATTTATTATTTAAATGATATAGTTATAGCTTCGAAAATTCTACGTTAATAACCCCTTAACGGTTGCATAATTTTTAAAAAAACCGTCATAAAAGTGCTTATTTTTTATAATTATATAAATTACATAAAACTAAGTGTGTGTATGTTCAACATATGTACTTATTTTTAAATTTTGGGTAAATCTTTAGCTTGAAATACAAAAAGTTATTTTTTTAAGAAAAGCCAGCGTTTTCGGTTACTATGACTCAATGTTGATTTTCCACCAAAGAAAAAAATTAAAAAAAGAAGACGTATTTTAAATACTAAAGGAGAATCTCACTACATTTATGCAAAATGTAAAAACACATCACTTATTTTTTTCTTGAAAAATAAATTTCAAAGCAGTAAATGCAAAGGTCAACTTCACAGGTTACAGTACAGATCCATCATTACTGCTTTCAGATTCACTAAACGAACTTTAAAAACAATCAGTTATTTCAGAATCACTAGCAGATCCATTTATACTTAAAGTAAAATCCGATCCACTTCCTGACTAACTCCATAATGTATACAATAATATATATATATATATATATATATATATACAAAATAGTTATAACCTAAGATAACTATAGTATAAAGTCTTAGCCACAGTAGTACTAAAGCAAACTCCTGGCCTTAGGAACCAGGATTGTAGGTTTAAACAAAGTTTTGCGGTCAGCCAACCTTCACCTGTTTTTGCCAATACTCTGGGCCATAGAGAAAGTGGATTATTTTTTCACGTACAAACTTTGCACATGTGTCGATAACTCACAAATTGTTTTAAATACGAAAAAAGATTGAATGAATTTTACCAACGAATAGCGACTTCTTTATTCATTCTCGGACGAACAACGACAGCACAGAGAAGAAACAAAAAACAAAAAACACGAAAAAGGTGAAGTTGTTCTATTTCACCATACAAGAGGGGCGAGGTGAAAAGGGATGATGCAATAATGAGTCCGAAGAAATTTTTTGAGAAGTTTTTAACTATTATTACAAATAAAACCACATAATCTATTAATATAAAATGACAATATTATAACCGTTAGTAATTACTAGAGTATGTTTAACAAAGCTAAGCAATTATATATATATATATATTTATATTCACAAAATGCGATCCACGTGTATTCACGAAGAACGGTACTAAATAACTGTGAGCAGGGTTTCAAAAACACATCGCTACTATATGTGTTTTATTGTGCTAACATCTTGTTTAAAATAAAACAGTTATCTCTTAACATGTTACCAATAATACAGTACTGCCATCTGATAAGAAAAAAAATATGATTCCGGGAATAAGAAATATATATTGCATTAAAATCTTTTTAGTGCGTTACTTTTGAACACTCCAGCCCGGAAATGGCACATGAACGAGAAATAGAGGGAAAGTTTTACCCCGTGATTTTGACTGAAGCTAGAAGGAAGGGGTTAAAAGATAATGTATAATAGTGTATTTCGTATTCATTCTATTTAATATTGTTAATAATTTTGGAATCAATTGCATTATGGTCCCGATAATGTGGTTAAAGTATTTGATATTCCATTACATCTGAAGAATTTATGTATACTTCCTATATTAGAATTTACATTTAGTTAATATCTATCATTATTGTTGTATGTCATGCTAAATTATAAGCATAGTTTGACAAGTTGTGGATAACTTACATGACATCCCAATGTTGTCAGTAATCCAGGAATATAGTATTACTTGAACGGCAAGCGATGTGGGCGTTTCAAAATGTGCCGCCATTAACGAAATGTAAGCAAACCCGGAAAACGGGGTGAAAAACGAGTGGAGTTGAAAAACGGCTTTTGCTGATGGCAGTTGTGCATTAAAGATCCGATCTTTACTTGTGACGCCACGGTTCTATCTGGCCACTCAGGAGTTTCTTAATAGTTTACATCGCTTGTTGTGGAAGTGATACAATATGCAAATTATATTAGTGTATAAATACGGGATCGCTACTGCTGTGAAATCAGTAGCAGTTGGGTGTCTCTCAGCGAGTAGCTGACTCCATACTGTACTCAAATGTTTTTGAGCAAAGTGCTCAGTTTAAAAGTATTCAACTGTTTTTTCATTGTAAAAATGTCACTGTAAATTTCATCTTTTTGCATCATCCTCAGTAAATATGTTGTTTAAGAAATTCTCGTCTTTGATGAAAAGTCCTCCACACCCGTTATTTAATTTTAAGATCCACTGTTCATAGCTCTGCTAGCTAGTTAGTTATTTTTCACACTTTAATGTTGGAAGTGTAGAACTTAAGATAGGAAGACAATTATATTGTGCTTCTTTTTTAATGTAGGATCATTTTTCATGTTTGCAAATATTGATGTTTTAATTTCTTTTAAATGATGATAAATTACAGATATATGTAAAGATTGAAATAATCGCTTGTCAGTTAGGGGTCTTAAGTCACAGATTACTTTGTTGAATCCTAAATTTAAGAACATGCAATAAAATATTTATGCAGAGTGTTTACAAAGATGTTTGGATTTTTTATTATAGATTTTCCCAACATGCCTGAAAACCATAATTTAAGGGAAAAAATTGCTAAAATAATAGTAATCAAATATTCTAATTTTATAAAACATAATTTTTTCTTTTATTTTTCATTCTAATCTCAAGAAACAAAGCGAATGAAGATAATAGAACAAGGATAGAAACAAATCTTACAAACTTTATGTTTGTATGAAGGATCTTTTATGAGGTGGTAAAAGACACTTTTTTGCTAAAACTACCGATATTATTATTCTGTTCCTACTTTTTTGGATCGTTGTTTCTGTCATAGTCCAAAAGTATGGTTCACTTTGACTACACTAATTAGAAATATTTTAGCTAAAGAAAAAAAATGTGAAATTAATGGATAACTATAATTAACAATAATTGGTTTCATAAATAAAAGTTTTAACATATTTTTGTTTATATTTACCACACAGTTTTTGTGTGAGCCGTACACATAATTTTATTTTACTCACGTCCCCTTCATTTTTAGCTTAAGCACATATGCGGGCGTATCGCACGGATTCGATGAGTAGCCATAATAGTTTATTTTGTTTTACTGTAAAACTCAGTACACAGAACTACTAGATTAGTACAATCAGTAGTTGACAATTGCTGAGCTCATAAGAATGCATGAACAAGAGCAAATGTATTTAGACCCTTGAGTCTTTATACCCAATTCAATCGAATGAGGGAATAACTGTGTTGAGTTTTTGAAAGACCGCCTCAGTTTAATTAAAAAAGTATTACAAATTTTATAAAATATAGTCTTTAACGAAGAGAACATTTTATAAAAAAACAAGGAATAAAAATTATAAGCATGCTACAAGAATTTTTGTGGAACGAAAAAAATATTTAAGCCCGCAGACTGTTTAGATAAACTTAATGAAACTTTCTACATAAAAATAACTTTGTTTTGAAATTTTGTATTTGAGTTATCTAAGATTTTATTAAACATTTTTTTCTAAACTATTATTTTCCTTCGTCTCCATCCCCAACTAAAAATAATTTATACCTTTTTAAACGTGAAATTATATCCCGACTTCCGCGAATTCGACTTACCCGGTTATCACTAAGTCCCACCTATCTCATAAGTTCGGGATATTAATGTAATTTATATGTACTAAGGTATTCTTACATAGAAACATTGCACATACATAATCAAGGAGTTAAAAGATAATTTATTGATATGCTTGCTTAAAAATATCTTCATTTGAAGAAAAAGAGTTGATTACCGTAAAATAAGTTAACTATTGGTGTGAAAAATAGCTTTAATAATAAATGAAAAGCTTGAAACTTTTAAACTATCGTTGTAATGAAAGTATTAAAAATACTTCTCAGCTTATCAATACATTTATTCAAAGGAACGTTTGCATGAAGCTATGATAAATTTCCTACGGTAACTTCAACAGAAATATGTTATGACTTGAGTATATAAAAGTACAAGATAATGTTTCATAAAATAATTAATGTTTTATTGAGAAAATAAACCAATTTCCTCGAGAAACACAAATTTAAGTTATCGTGATGATAGCGGCACATTTTAAATGAAATTGCTGCAATAATTTAAATCATAAATACATATCGTTTTCAATTACTGGATATAGCATTTCAATCGCTAAAATAATCAAAAATCGAATATATATTATTGTTTTGACATTCTAATGTTATGTTCACAAACGATAATACATATTAACTGAGTAGAAGTATTTCAAACTAAAAGAAATCACTCTAAAGTGCAGATTATAGCATCACTTCCAAAATCTGATAGGTTGCCATTGGATAAATAATATATTTCAAAAAAAGGATAACAACCTTGTTGATGTATTATAGAGAAAACTTTTTTTCCGTCTTAAATTTATCCGCTTCATTTGAATTAAATAATTAATTAATTAAATTCTATAAAATTTCTATAAAAACATTTTTCAATTTTCTTTTAAAACAAAGGTGTATCTGGAATTTGGTCAATACTTGAGAATAAATGCATATTAAAAATGTGGGCATGGATGAAGTTTATAGAAGCTTTTAATTTGATTTCATATTCTTAGAAGCTCCAAAATTGGCTACTTAAACAGAATGATAAGTTACTTTGGCCTCATGGTTTAGTTAAAATATTGGAAGTAACTACTTTTAACTAGAAGCTCGTGCTAATCTTATTCTAGAAGAATTAAAAATGCATGAAACGAGAGGATTTAACAGCCCTTTTCGTGTATTGAATGCTAATTTTGTTGCAAGGAATGAGTTATCTACGTCAAAATATTGTGCTTTGATCTTGAATTCTATGAAATTGCAGTTATATAAGTTAGTCTATTTCCGTATAGAATGAAGTTTTTGATTATAAAAATAATTTGTTTTATAACGAGTGTTTAACCATTCTGTAATTTTCAAAGCTGACTAATGTAATGTGTGATCGATTTTGTAAATTCCAAACCTGAATAATGTAATGCGTGTTGGATATACAATTATGTGTACTTTTCAGATGATGCAGAATTAATTATTTAATTTTAGAAATTGTATAAGGTAAAATGGCTAAGCTTAAAAGCAAGTCTTAACTTTTAATATTGCATACGTTTTGCAAGCAAGGGCTTATAAAAAATTTGCATTGTAATAACATACGGAAAAAAATAAAAATTGCTTGCAATAAATTAATAATGTTATTCCTAATTTTAAGCCTAATATCAATTTTCACTTTTTATGAGTTATATAAATTAGCAGATTTCTCTCACTGAAATCTATATCTGTATTGTTAATTTGAACTGATCATATCAGGTTAGTACATTTTTAGAAGATAATGGTAAATAAGTTCATAAATGAATCCTTTTTCTAAATCATAATGGAACAAAAATAAATATTGAAAAATTGAAAACAGGGATGACATTAAAATGATTTTTTCTCTATGAAAAACAAACCTCAATCCTTTTCAATACAATTTACAAAAATCTCATAATTTAGCATTTCGCAAATGAATTGCATTCTTCCATGTTTCTCTATTTCAATTAACCTTTATAAAAAAAAATTGGTAAAATTATAAAAAGATAAATTCTTTTCAAGCTTGATAACGAATGCTTTTCTGACAGAAATATATCTCGAAATTTCCAAAATTACGTAAATATAAACAAATATTTAATATTAAAAACAAGTGTCTTTGTGTAATGAGAGTAAGTAAAAAAATTATGTAATACATGTATATATATATATATATATATATGTGTGTGTGTGTGTGTGATTAAAATAGGTTTAGCTGAAGAATATTTCATATACACTCGGAAGTTTTGTGCATCAACACATCATTCATCTGTGTATTTTGAGGCAGGCTCATGATTATATTAAATTATACCAAGTTAATTAATTTTTAAGCAACAACATCGACTTGATATGATTCCAAAAGAACATATATGTTTTATCATTTCAATAAGAATTTCATGACAAGTTTTTATTCGTTTCTGTCTTTCTAGATGATTCTAAAATAAATATATAAATTACACGATCTAATTTTCCTTTCTCACTTTCGATATCCACCGGAGACAGAGCACGTCTTTAGCTCTTCTAAACTTAGATCGAATAATTTTTAAAAATTCAGAATCTCGATTGCAATTTGAAATATGATATGCTAATGATGATATAGAAAACTGTTATTAGTTAAAGAATACTGTTTTTTATTAATACAAAATAAATTAGTGATGGAAAAATTTTTTACCCATCTAAACCATTTCTTTCACCTTGTTACAATAAAAACCGTACTGTAAATATTTTGATAAATATTTATTTAACTCAATTATTTCAAACAACTATAATTGGACAACCATTAAAGAACTTCATGAACTTGAACTTCATAATAAAAAAAATATATGAAACAGGTTTTCTAAGCAACTGCCACGAGCATAGTTCCTTTAAAATTATGTATTTTCCTTTTTAAAAAGCATTTAACGTAATGAAATGTCACACGATGCACGTTTTTTAAAGTTAAAAAATTCAAGGAATTCTCTTTGTGGACTCTAAAGAAACATTTATCTATTGGTTGTCAACTTATTAAGTCAAACATTTAAAAATAAGTAAGATAATGCTACATTGCATAAAGAGTATTTAACATTCATTTAATAAATGTATATTATTTTATAATTTATTTACTAAAATTGAAATACTGAAATTTCTTTTCAACACTGTCGTAATAATTAATTTTAATATTTGTGAAATTATAAGCATAACAAAGTTATATCCTCTTGGGACCATCGGTACCCATTTGGGGACTTTCGTAGATTAGCATTTATTCCAATAAAAAAGACTTATTCGACTTAAGTCCCAGAACATTTAATTGGGCAAAACTCCAATTTAATGCCTGCTAAGAGATGTTAGCACCACACTGAAGACAAAATGATTCATACAGCTTTAAAGTAGAGAAACTGGAGAAAATGGTGACTCAACCGGCTACTGGGAAGTTGATTCATATTTTTAATATTAATAAATATAATAATTAGGTTTTTACAGTTTTTTGCAACTAAGAAGAGTATAAGCTTTATTCTACATGCATTTTTAGAAATTTACTTTGTGGTTATTTACGATTTTTTTCACTTTGTAACAAAAGTACCCGATTGGGTACCTTGGAATCAAAGTAGAGCTATGTATAGTTTTCATTTTTTTTAGTGAATCCAAGAATAGCTTGTACAAAGTGATGGTGAACTTTCCGATATTAATGATACAGACTTTGAAAGTGTTCCAGAAAGTGCTTCTGATTTTAGAAGTTTTTAGAAATGCCTGTTTGAAACTTCCTCGAACAGAATGTCTGTCAATTGATGAACAAATGATGCCGGTCGTTCTCTGGCAGATGCCCTATGAGACAATACTTACCATCGAAGCCAAACCCTGTAGGATTAAAAAAAATTTGTACTTGCTGCACCAGATGGGCTTGTTTGGATTTTTTAAATTTACACAGGAGCTGATACAGTTCCAGTTGAAGACTAGCAATTATATGGCTTGGGAGGAGCAGTTGTGAAACATTTGGTTGGTACTATACCAGCAGCAAAAGTAACCCATTTATTCACCGACAGATATTTTACAGGACTAGCAATTTTAAATTACCTCGTGAGTAGAAACGTATATTTAACTGGCCGTCCGTACTGATGGTGTCGTCGAAAGCTTTCTAAAAGATACTTGTATGGAGTGAGGTTCATCAGTTTCTCGAAGACACGAGGATAGAAAAGCTTGTCTTGTTAAATGGAAAGACAAGAAATCTGTTCTTCTTTTGTCAAATGCATTTGGTATCAAACCTGTAGGCAGCTGTAAGAGGTGGGCGAAAGAACAAAGACATAGAGCAGATGTCAGATAACCTGCCATTGCAAGGTCATATAATACTTACGTGGGAGGTTTTGATATATGGACAGACTAATCTCATATTACCGGATATCCACACGGACCAAGAAATGGACAATGCCTGTCTTTGCATATTTTTTGAATATGGCCACCTGCAATGCTTGGATTATGTATATTCGTCATTGCAAGCAATGTAAAGTTCCTCTAAAAATAGATTTCATTTGATAGACTTCGAGCTTGTGATAGCTGAGAGCTTAATAAAAGCAGAAGTTTCTGAAGAAGCCGTACAGGAAAGACCTCAACGAAAAAAAACCCAACGAATTGTTCCTTTGCCAGTGAATGGTGTACGGTATGACCGAATTGGCACTTTCCGTAACATGTAAAAAGAGAAAATCAAATGAAGTGTCGCTTTCCAGGATGCCCAGGAAAATCCAGAGTGAGATGCATTAAATGTGACTTGTATCTGTGTTTACAAAATAGGAATTGCTTCTTTGAATTCCATAACAAATAACAGTTTAAAAAAACTATGTATCTCGATATAACTCGTTACTTTAATATTGTTACATTATATGCATGTAGTTCCACGATACCCATTTGGGTACCACTTAATTAACATAAATAAAATTTTTAAAATGTCCTTTTTATATTTTTTTCCTTTTAATAGTTCCATTTTAAGTACACACCAAGAAAATTTGACAAATATATTGAGGAGTGACTTCTCGGGTCTCAAGAGGATAAACTACAGGGTGCGGCAAAAAACTCGGACAAATTTCCTGCCTCCTAGAATAGTTAACGAATTTATTTTTAATTGGTATTTTCCCGTTTCTTTATCTACCACTTTCATAATAAAATATTTTTAATATATTTCATAGTTTGTACTTTGCTTTATGTGTTTTTGATAATGTCGAGCAAAAGGACTGCTATTTTAAAGATGTCCCAGCAAAGAAAACGACAGTGTGAAATCATTCGTTTGCTTAATGTACCTCGGCAAAAGGTGTCTGATGCAATCTGCCATTTCAAAGAGCTTGGCAATGATGATCGACGTCCAGTAAGTGCGCGAAAACACACTGTAAACACTTCAAGGAATCGTAAGGTCATAGAAAAGCGAGTCCAGAGATATCCAAGGGTTTCCATGAGAAAATCTCTTGGGATATGGGAATAAGTGTCAGATTGGTGAAGCCTACATTTAGCCAGCATTTCTGGATATTCATTAAAAAAAATATGCATTCTAAAAATGATTATAGAAGATTATCACATTTTGTAAAAATATTCATAGATCTATATGTTTCTTCAAAGTTGTTCGAGTTGAATTTCTTTTAGAACGGTGAGTTTATCAATTATATAACTTTTACTTAATCTTATATTCCTGTTGTAAGTTATTTTCTTCTTACGCCACTTATTTCTTGGGTAGTCTGGGACTATTACCGGTTTCCAGCCCGGTGGTTGGGAACCACTGCCTTAGACCAGTTATGTGCCGCATGTAGCGCTACTTGTCCAAATGACAAATACGTATTCAGTGGATTAATTTGTTCTGAGAAAAAAAGCGTCATTCATAATTTTGATCAAAAATATAAACTGAGAAGATAATGAGTCAATCTAACTATTTGCATATGTAAACAAGCTTTAAATCCAAGTAAAATAAAGCTGGAAGTCATTCTTTTATGAAAATAAAGTGCATAATTTTGTTCAAGATATATATATATATATATATAACTCGGATAAAAAACAATCATCAAAAATAACCTTGATAAAATGTAAAGTAATATAACATATATAACAATACATATAATGCTAAAGCTTTAAAAGAATGTGTAAGCTTATTTTCTTAGCTTTTTAAAATAACAGTGCGGAGACCACACATACACACAAATCACTCTTTCCATACATCTAAATCGAAGAAGTTTTAATTATATAAAACTCGTACTCTGCAATGGCTAGCATTTTTAAATAAAAGGCATTAATCTTTTCAAAAGTGTCCACTCAAAACTATTTATTTCATCATAAATTCAAAACATGAAAACCGTTGAACAAATATTAGTTTTTCCTTCGTAAAATAATAAATAGTAATATAATTTTATAACTAACTTTTCCATCTGAAACTTAAGGTTTGTATTTTTTAGTTAAAATTAAAAATAAATAAATAATAATGTATTTTTAAGCATAATATGAACTAGACTGGCATAATCACCAGCAATAGGTCTGAAGAAGTTTTGAAGCCAAATACCAGTTAAGCATCTTTCTGATTCCACATATTAGAAAGTAGTCAATGACGTTTGAATTATCAATTTTAATAGATCTGTAACGAAAATGAGTTAATGTTGTTTGTCTAATGCCTACAAAGATTCAGGTACAGACTATCATTTATGAAATAAGTTATCTGTCAAATATACATTGCTGCTCAACAACGCTTAGTTAAAAAAGAACAAATCATCCATAGGAAGAATTGGAAGACAAAATGGGAAATTTTCTCAACGAATAAAACGTATTTCGAATGGATGAGTTCTAGACCTAGAATAAAGAGAGTTTTTAAAACGAAGACTTAATGTTGTGATCAAAGTAATGGTTTTAGAAATTTGTCGCATCGGAATTGTAGAGAAGAGAGTCATTTGTCAAAAGAAGAGAAAGGGAAAAAAGGAAAAGAGACCATGTAAGGGGGAATGGAAAAATAATGTGTCAACACTGGAAAACGCCGATAATTGCTGTCGGTGAGTAATGCCTATGGATATTTCGAGTTCCCAAATTTCGCAATGTTATATATATATATTATGTGTGTGTGTGTGTGTGTGTGTGCTGTGTGTGATTTAATGTATGTATTTTATTGGAATTATGAAGTTACAGGGGCATCTTTATTTGCTGCAATCATTTGATGAACTGGAGATAAGCTTTGTGATTTTATAATTAGGGACACAGTTTGTTAATTTTACACACAAAAACCACAAAGCAAATACCAGTAAGAAAAACACGGACATCAGACAACGGACAAAAGCATTCTCTTTTACATTTTGGAGATCTCAGCTTTTATGTGTTTTTAAACCGGAAATTGATAATCATATGATTTTGTTAGTTAGTGCAATGATTTTTTAGATTAAGTGGCTGTTACATTATTGCATCATTGTTCTTTAAAATGTGTCATCGTGACAGGTCTTGATGAGATAAACGTCGTGGTACCCTAATGGTCAAGGCCATGGACTCATGACCGGCATTTCATGAGTTTGAAATAACGACAAACGTTTAATATATCTAGGCTCACAAATGGGAGAGGGGGGACGCGGCTCAGGTGTCGTCGATTTTAATTAACCAGTGTTCAAAATTACCTGGTCCGTGACTAAAACCTTCGTGTAACTGAATAATGCGACGTAAATATTCTCTCACGCTCACTTGATAAAATAAAGTAGTGGATAAAATAATATGTCTCCCTAGATGAATAAGCAAAAAGAATTAACAATTCCATGATGTTTTAGATTATTAAAAACTACCATAAATTAAAGAAAATACATCGAAAGAAAATGTAAACGGATAATATATATATATATATATAAGAATGTAAATGTGTATGTAGATATACGGTCTAGGTTTTATAGAATATATCTTGAGAAAAAATTACAGTTTTTTTTCCTCCTAATGTTACGAGTATACATTTTTATAAATATGTTTCATAAAATGTAGGTGTATTTTTAAAGTATTTGAAGTCAGTTAATTTTTTTTTACTCTAATTTTTAATTAAAAAAATAATACATGTATATATCTCTGAACAAGTATTTCTAATAAAATTATTCCAATGGAAAAGAAAGCTGCATAAAATATTGCTCAATTTTTATTTTCTTACCTATATATTTTAAGCGGAAAATTGCTTTTTTGCTAAAAAAGTAAATTTATTTACTATCGGATTTTTCTTCATCATGTTTCAACACTGTGCATTAAGAAATTAAAAGCTTATTCGCTTTTAAAAAGTTAATGCGAATACATTCTGCATAGTTAAATACTAATCTAAATTGTTAAGTTAAAAAAACATAAATGTATCCCTATTATACATACGGGGAATTATTTATGTGGTTTATTTATAAAAATGGCAGGAAAAAATTTGTTTTAATTTAATATTAAATATTATGAAGAAACACATTTTTTATTCTTAAACTTTTCCTATATCTTCTAAAATATATTTCTAAAGAAAGTTTATTTCATAAAATTGTTATTGAAAATAAAAACAAAAAAAGGAAACAATGATTACATTACTAAATACCGGTAAATGATAAGATTGCTGTAAACCAGAATGAATTCCTAAAAAAACGTGCATTAAGTGAAGTATCATGGATGATTTCTGCATAAATTTTAATTAAGGCTTTAAATTAATAAAAAGTAAATTTATGAGTTTCTTTTTTTAATATTTAGGTTACACTTGATCACTGTGTTATTTCATTTAACCGGTTTTGAAAAATATTTAATTTTTAAAGCTATGCCATAAAAAAACTGTTTTTTTTTTAAATAGCTTGTTATTTTTGCATGCTAGCTTCTTTACGGCTTTAAGTCCATTAATTAAAGTTTCATATAAAATCATGGTGAGTTAACTTTTTAATTAATATTCTGGAATATAAAAATGTATATTTTTTTAATTGATGTATGCCCTCGATTTTTGAAAGAAAGGTTTTTAATTTTTAATTTAAGAATTTTTTTCTCCCTTATCTATATATTTCGTATTTAGGAAAAATAACTATTTTTAATATGAAATAATATTAAGATTGCGACATACTAATTATGCACTTTTTAGATTGTTTTTTTTCAATATTTTTATGTAATTAATACTAATTATTTCTTTAGAAATTATTTTCGATAGTTCTTCAAGGTAGCCAATATGTTATGATATTCATAAACGTTTCGATACTTTTGTTGAAATACTTCTTAGAAAGATCTATAATTTAACAGTAAAACTATTTAAGATGTATACTACTTCGGAAAACTAACATTATCTAAAAAAATTACATATTTTCCCTTTACAATGCATGGAAAATAAACTATACTATCCATTTGTTCTTTTTTACATCAAAAATTAAATAAAATTATTGAAAAGGCTATTTATATATTTATATACGATTTTTATTCATATACATATGTTTACTTCATTTATATAAATTAAAATAAAAGTTGTATTATGTATCAAAATTTTTTAAAAAACATTTTAGCTTTATATTTTGTCAAAAATAAGACAATTTACAAAATATGCTTGTTTGTTATTTACATAAAAATTATGCTATATATATATATATATATATATATATATATAATCCCTAATAACATATACAAATAGTTATAGACCTAAGTATAACTAGTCAAGCAGTACGAAATGTTTTAGTAATACAATAGAAAACATATATATATATATACAGAGAGAGAGAGAAGAGAGATAGACACGCAGATAGATATATAGTTAGAGATACAGTGGTTTTTGTGATTAAAAAAGGGAAAATGAGTGGTGATTGCCAATATGTATTTTGAGCCAGAAGATCTAAGAAAGATCCAGACCGACAGTGCTCTATACTGACCAACCAGTGCTGTCCAAAAAAACTTGGAAACCTGCACAAAACGGATGCCCTACATTCTCCAAAAGTTCCAACAACTATTCAGGACTGTTTTTTCAATAAATATCATTCCCAAAGGAAGCGCAATTGCTTGGTTTCCATGGTCGTGCTGCAGCTAATAAGCTTTTGATTACAAAATTCTAACTACTCTAAGATCGTTTAAGATGGTGCAACGCACTTCGAAATTGGTCTTTAGAGGAGTGGAAATGGTTCCCTGGAGTTATGAATAAAGGTTCAATATCTACCAAATTGCATGACAGAGTTTGGGATTGGTATATGTCTAGATAATGCTTTTTACTTGAATACACTGTACCTTCAACATAAAGTTTGGTAGAGGTATAAGTATGGTCTGGGGATGTCGCTCTCGTAATATGGACTGGAACCATTGATCCCAATACATAGTAAGCTCTACACCAACTACTAATCCCTTATTCTAGACAACAATGTGCTTCCTACGCTGAGGCAATTTTACGGGTTAGATCACGACTTCCAGGATGGCAACGTTACTTGTCATGTTGCGAGGTCTACTAGGAATTTATATAATGACAATTGGGTGAACATATTGAACTTGACTTCATAGAATCCAGACTTGAATCCTACAGAAAATCTCTGGGGTGATTTTGATATCCGAATTAATGGATTCAGCACATGTCCAAAATCGGTGAAATAACATGCATGCGTTCTCGAAGCCGAGTGAAAAAAAAACACTGTTTAGCATCCAAAAACTTGAGGAAAGTATGCCCCGGAGCGTTAGGGCTGGAAATCTGTAACTTGCCTCAGATGGAGGCTATACTAACTATAGAATATAAATAAATTTTGATTATCTTTTATCACAGGTGTCCGATTACTTATTGGTAGATATAGAATAATATTATATAATTCCAAGCAGTTACAATAAATCCACAAAAATAGCAAACTATTTGCAATATTTTAAAGCTGCTCTGAAATATATGTATGTTCGATGTAGCTATAACTAGAGCTACGAACACATTAAAATATGGGGAAATGTAAGTGCTAATCTGAAATTTAAAATTAATTTATTTTACAAGTTCATCAGCTCAGTTACATGCATAAACATTACTTTCCAGCATTTCTAAAAACAGTTCCTGAAAGTGTTCTCTACTTTTATTTTTGTAATAAATATCCATAATTTCCTTAATATAAAGAAGAATGGTTTTTTTGCACAGTTGAATACCCAGTTATCTTACAGCAAAATAAAATTACGAATAAAAATATACAGAAGAAAGAAATACATCAAGGAAAAAAGCATGAACAAATGAGCTGGAATGAAATTTACAATTCTTGATTCAGTTCGCAGGAACAGTTAAATTTTCTAAAGAAATATTACCAACGCCTAAAAGAATTTTAAAATGATGCTACTATCATCTGCCTGAAATCTAATCTGCAATCACATTCCCCCGCGGGACATAGTTTATGCTAAGAGCTATTACCAAAATACTGATTTATGTAGCGTGAAAGAATATGATCTGCTGTGAATTTTACTATCTCTATCATCATAAAAAAGGAACATTACTGAATTTTCAGTGCTTAAAATAAACACTGAAGATTTGATTTTCAATGAGTGCTGGCATTTTACTTCAACGAATGGTTCTTCTGTTGTCTATGAAGAGATAAATGATTTTTTTACTAATATTATCAATTGTTCTGGGAGAATAAGTCTCGCTTAAAAATCTCAAATTCCTGTGGAGAAAAATATTTGCTATAATATTTAATTTATCTATTACATTCGTGAGAAAATTTATAAGAAAACAAAGTAGCAAGATAAAATGCAGCAAAAAAAAGTATAGCTGCATTGTCAGGAATGATAAAAGCGAAAAGCATAACCTAAACATTTCGTTAAAAATAAACCAATTTTGAGGATATTATGATTTATCTGTTTTAAATAGTTTTTATGTTGTTGTTGTGTCCTTCCCGCAGGGAAGGAATGAAAGTTGTCACTCCCTGTGAGACAGTTTGGACTTCTAAACGATAGTTGGCGACACCACCTATCTCCACCTCCACAATTTTGGCATGGAACTGAAGGGGAGAGAAATATTCTCCAGCCCCTGCACTCATGGTTTCTGCTGCGACCGCCCACAAGACTCTCGGACCCCCTAATTTAACGAGCACGTACTCCGTCTATACTCGGTGGTATTTAGTGACATCGGGCATCGAACCCGGGCCCTCCGGTCTGGAGTACAATGCTCTAACCACTAGGCTACCCACGCCCTAAGTAGTTTTTTATGTTGTTGTTGTTGATGTCGTGTCCTTCCCGCAGGGAAGGAATGAAAGTTGCCGTGGGTATCCTACTGATTAGAGCATCGGACTCCAGACCGGAGGGCTTGGGTTTGATGCCCGATGCCACTAAATACCACCGAGTATAGACGGAGTACGTGCTCGTTAAATCAGTGGGTCCGAGAGTCTTGTGGGCGGTCGCAGCAGAAACCACGAGTGCAGGGGCTGGAGAATATTTCCCTCCCCTTCAGTTCCATGCCAAAATTGTGGAGGTGGAAATAGGTGGTGTCGCCATCTATCGTTAAGAAGTCCAACCTGTCTCACAGGCAATGACAACTTTCATTCCTTCCCTGCGGGAAGGACACGACAACAACAACAAATAGTTTTTAACAAAATGTTAATACTGTAACTTTTTTCTGTTTGCGTTTGCACTCTTGATGGTAACAACTCTTTAAACTGTTAACCTTTAGTCAGGAAATCCTCATTTCTCCGACATATAGTTTTATGTTGGTTATTCAAAAATTATCAGTTTGAAGCAGATCTCGTCTGTATGGAAAGTTACTATTTAGATATTCTGTTAGAATTTGGTATAAATAAGCTCTAAATACATCGATGGATCATTTCAAGCTGATGGAATTTGGTACTTATTTGGAGAAGGATTTCCTGGAATTCTTGGCAATAGGTACTTTCAAAAAGTCATTGTGCCCCATCATAGTGCTGTTATACTGTTTAGGATTTGTTTGAAGAATATATCGAAGAGTTCAACGTGTGAGTTGGCTCTCACAATCCTCATATTTCAATTTTAAAAAACCGTTTTTTTAACGAAGTTTTAAGAATTACCCATCTGTCAGATTCATTATATCTAATATTACTGAAAACTGATATTTTCCATACATGATCTCAGATTTTCCATACACCCTATCAACCTCCTGCAGAGTCGAAAAGGTAGCCCTAACAAAATATTGAAAAGGGTAGTCACATAATAAAGTGCCCGATTAATTTATAATATTTGAGATTAAAATGCATTTCCTCCTATTGAGAATAAAATTTAATAGGGAGTTAATCTCAAACTGGCAAAGTATTTTTTTAATAGTCAACCAGTATAATTTGACACTGCATCGCAGTGTTGAATTCTCAACTATGATTTTTCAAAAAATGTTTTAATTCATTTTTAATGCTAATAAAAAGAGACATTTTTTTACTCATGTACAATATAAAAAAAAATATTTTAATTATGTATGCATACAAAATGATTTTTAGTAATAAAATTCTTTTAACACGAAGAATTCATATAAGTTAATTATGTATATATTTACATCCAATAAATTTTGAGACCCTCCTAAAAGTAAAGCTATAACTTCATTATGTTTCTCCTTTGATTCAAAAATTTGTCAACATCGTTCAAATGTTCGAAAACAGTATTGGTTTTATCATTTGTGTAATTAGAAACTTCCTTCTCAATAGTAATATTTCCTATAAATCCCTTTGATTATTTGCAGAAAGAATATTTATTTTTCGAATACTTTACTAATAAAAAGTTTGACATAAGAAATAAATGTTCCATTTTCTGTAAGTAGTTTATTCTTGACAATTATTAATTAGTAATAAGAAACATTATTTTATCTAATTTACTGTCGACTAAGCGATATAACTTTTAAATTTATTTTATTCGCGATCTAATTACTGAGTTACATACTAACTTAATAATAACTAACTTAATTAATTAGTTTATGATGATACCAAAAGCCCTCGTGTAGCTGAACAGTGGACGTTAATATTCACTCACTCACTCACTCGAGTTTATGGTAATTTCTGTGATAACAGAGTAAAAGAGTATTACTTCTAATTTAATTTGTCAGGTTAAAGAATGATAACCAAGTCATACGACTTATGTACACAATTAATTGTATAATTGTTGTAATATTCTCGTGTATATGATTTTCTAAGAGCCTTTTATGCATGCTTGATACCATATATTTCCATAGAAAATTTTTTAATACTTTTATCCTTATTAGAGATTTTTATCAAATGGTATAACCAAATTTTTATTTATTGTATATATTCGTAAATCAAAAAGTTCAATTTTATTAAAAAATTCGGGAATTATTTTAGTAAAAATTTCTTTCAAATGATCATAAATATTAACTTTTTCACTATACATGTATTTAACAAATTTAGAAATTTTCATATGATTTGAGTGAAAGATTAATATTTGAATTACTGTGAAGGTTGTATTTACTTTAAAGTAAAACATTGACTGTTAATATGTTTCACATTCGAAAACTGCAAAAACTTGAATTCATTTATTTCACATTAACCTCACAGAGTTCGCAACAATGTTCCTCACACGTAATATGTTACTTCACAAATAGGTTTAAATAATTTTTTTTTTATTTAGCAATAAAAAAGTTCAGTTTATAGTAGCATAAATATGCCTTGAAATATATTTTACTAAAATTCAGTTACTTTCGAAGAAAACTGTTTAGACAATATCAATGCATTTATCTTTAACTATTCGATTTTCTTCTTAAATGAATGGTTGTTTAAAGAAGATTTTTCTAAAGACTAAATTAAATTTTTGAAAATTCCCTTAAATTCTGTTTAAGTAACTCATATTTGTTAAAACAATACAACTGAAAGTGTAAGGAATTCTTACGTATTTTCAATCAGAAAATGTTGTATTTCTTTTGAGAATTTTTATTAATATTTTCAAAAATACAGTCGGGCCTTTACATAAGGAATTCGCTAAATCCCCCCAAAAAGTTTGTATATGGTAAATTCGTTATATAGAGGTTTATCTCTCAATTTCCTTCATAAATCACATAAAAAAAATTTTAAATTCAGAAACACTGTCAATTAAAAAAAGTAATTATTTGCACTTTTTGTAAATTAATATATATTTATTTTATATATCTTAAATATCAAAAAAGAAAAGAATGAAATAAAAACTTCAAGCGAAGATTTTTTACGCCTTTATCCACTTCCTGATAAGAGAAATTTTTTGTCTGATGCTCAGGTTCTTAAATTTTGACATTTTCGAGTTACAAGAAACTTAGTAACAAGTACAACTGATCAATACTACAAAGGAATGGAGACTAGTTCCAAACTACGAGACAACTCCACTGAGGGTGAAAAGGAATATCAAAGATGTTTCTAGTGAACTGGACAGTGTGGGGTTAAAGATTCCACTTCTTGGATGAAACTCCCAGAATTATCTTGCTTTCAGAAAGTTAAGCCCCTAATAAAAACCAGTTCAAGGTTTATGACCACCATAAAATGTGTTAAGAGATGAATAACTTGAAATGTCCAGAAATACTTTAAAAATAGAAAGAAAAGAAATTTAATCACAAGAAAAAAAGTTCGTTAGAAAGAAAAAAGGCACTTCGCTATTGAGAGGCTAATTTACGAAGAAAAACGTGAATTGTTCTTGGTTCCAGGAAAAATCTCGCTATATAGAAGAATTCGCAATATAGAGGTTCGTAATATGGAGGTTCAACTGTATATTTAATAAATTTTTGAAAAAGTACATAAATAACGAAACAATTCTACTGAAAAATTGGGTGTGTTTTACTTTTCCGAATAAAATATATGAAATTAAAAGAGTAAAATAATTTTGACTGCATTTTTTTACATTGAAGTATTCCATATAACATATTGGTCGTTGAATAATTTTCTTTTTTATTAAAATTTATCAAAAAAAGCTAGAAGATTACAAAGAAATTAGAAAGCATAGACTATAAAGAAAGTTACTTCAAAAAGGATTTTCAAAGGAGTCTTCAGTAATTAAATGAGTATCACAAAACAAAATTAAATATTTTCGTGCATATAAAACTTGAAATTCCAGGAAATTCCAAAAACAAAGACACAGATTCCGACATTCTATACCTTCTAAGGGGACTGTATACCTTGTCCAATACACAATATTAGAACCAACAATAAACAGAAGTTAAAAATTTATAAGAAAAACTAAGAAATTCAAAGTCAAAAGCAACATAAAAACATAAAATATGATAAATGGTAAGCGAAGAAAACGGAAAACGAATTATGGATAAAGTTCTAAATGCACGAAGGATTTTAAATTTGATTTAGAGGATTATTGCATAAAAATAAATAAGAAAAAATCTGAATCTCTGAAGGAAGTAAATTTAATAACGACTTTGACAAAATTTTTATCTCCTTCTTTCAATTTTTTTCTTTTATTTTTCTTTTAAAAACATTTTGTTCTTTATTCAGATAGATCACTTGCCAAGAAAAATAGCACTTCAAGTGTATTGATCTACGAATATTTCCATTAAAGTTGCATAAATTTTGTTCCTAAGACAAAATATTAGTTTAAACATTTTGGAAATAAGGAAAATAATTAAAAAAAATATTTACACCAATAAATAATAATATAAATTCTAATGTAGGGCGATTATAGTGCCGAAATTAATCATGTTACGGATATGATACAATTTTGTAATTTTAATTTTTACTGGCCAAAATTAGTTAAAGTACTATCAATTAATTGGGGAGATTAATTAACACTATTAGCATAATTTTGTAATAAAAACATGTGACGGATCTATACGTGACCTCCTACTAACAATCCTCTTGGGTATTCTTTTTGAAGACAGCCAAACTTACCAATCTTCTAAGAAGGAAACGTTATATGCAAATTAACTTTACTATATATAGTTCTTGTTTGCGATTTAAGAATGTTAGTGAGTTAGAAGTGAAGAGAATAGATAACAGAAAGTTAGAAGCTTAGAAGTTTGGTTAACTAGAGGTGACAAGATAGATACAAGGTGAAGATTATCGTAAGAGGTTGAAAAGCCTTGTGAAAGATTAAAGAAAGGAGTTATCATTGATAAATTATATTGATTAGAAGACCGCCTAAGTTCAGGTACTGTCACCTTCCTATTACGTTGGTATTTAAAGTATTAAAGTCGTTAAGCGGACATTAAATATATATCTACTGTGTAAAGTTTATATTAGGGAAGAACCATTATTATAAAGTGGTTATTAAATGTATTCTTCCGAAACGCGCGCGCGCGTGACTCTCGTCTCTTCCCTCTGTTGTCTGAGGGGATCATCCTATTTATAGTGTTAAACTGATTTGTATTTGAGTCTATTAAAGTGATAAATAAAATAATTAGAAGTTACAATGTCGAATCATCTTTCACTTCTTTCCACCTCTTTAGCTGGTTCACAGGGTAGAAGGGAAGTTGGTTTGTTTCAAACCGAAATCGTTTATCTTGCATAATGCATGTATTAACTATTTACTCGATTAATAATTAACATTAATTTCAATTTCTATCATAAAAATTGAAATATTAGCCTTATTGTACTTCCAAAATCCAAGTAAATTTCATAAAAATCTACTTTTTTAATATCCAGAGTAAAAAATAAGCTCCGGATAAAGTGTTTATAAATCAAAACAAAAAATTTTAAATCATAAAAGAAAATCTATTTTACTTTTAAATAAAAATATTTCGCTTACTATTTGAGTTTTTGGCTTATATAATGCATTCCATGCATATATTCTCTTTGTAATACGTTAAAATAATGCAAGGAAAATATTTAAGCAACAGACATTTAAATTTTTATTTTTCTATATGCATACATGTGAGCAACTTTGTAACGTGTCTATAAGCGAGCCTACTATTAATCCTAATCCTCTTCGGAAAACTATTTTTTTAAATATTGTTCTATTGAAAACATTCTCCCGAAGAAATAGACACGGTTTATGTAAATGAAAGATGATAAGCATGAAAGAGAGAAATTTAAGCATTAACGCTTAAGTACGAGGAGTTAGTAGTTAGGAGTTAGAATTTAGAGATTAGCAGAAAGTAGCTGTGAGCTAATCACGAGTTGCTCGACGACTAATTGTGGAATAATTAAAGATCGTTGATTGACTATTTAGTCCAGGGGTGGCCAACCTTTTTGGAAAGCATGACACAATCTGTTAAAAAAAATTACGCGTGCCACTTCCAACTTTTCTACCAAACTAAAAATATACAAAAGTGAAAATTTTTTACTTATAGGCTTATTATAGGTTATTTACACCAAAAACATATTTTAAATGCAAGGTCTTTATTGTGAAAATGTAAAAAAAAAAATGGTATAACAAATAAAACAAAAGCATAAACTTATATTGTATTGTTGATAAATTTTTACAGGATCAATCAGTTAGCTTATGTACAAAATAAAAATAAGCAACTTGAAACATTTAATTTTAAATGATTATTAAGCAGTCAGTACTTTATTATATAATGTGGCTTTTGAATCTGTAGGGTTTTTTTTTACTAAATCATCCGTATTTGGATTAGTTTTTTAAGATGCTAACGAAATTAGGTGTTTTAGGTGCATATCAGTTAATTTTGAGCGATATTTTGAGTTAATTGCATTCATAACAGAAAACATTTTTTCACAAACATGTGTTGATCAAAACCTACAACAATATCTGACCGCCAAATCACGTAAATTTGGAAAATTGATTGGCGGCGCAAATTTCCAAAATTCGATGAAATTGGGATCATTTGCGGTTAAAATAATTTCCTTATATTTGCTTTTCAGAGTAATATGGTGCTGTAGATCAATAATTTCAATTTGTATCTGAGGTGGGTAACTATTAATGTCTTGAAGAGAAATCGAAAAAGGATTTGTGAAAGTTCAGTATTTTTTAATCATCTTTCAAATCCTCAAACCTGGCACTGAAAGAATTCTGCAAAATGGATATTAAATTTTTAATCTATTATAGTTTGGAACACACACACATTACTAACTTTGTCAAATATTTCTTGCATGAATGGGAAATGAGTTAATTTTTTCTCTCCAAAATCCTGTCAAAAAAAGCAAAAGTTTTTTCACAAAAGAAGAGTATGACCAAATAGGGTAGGGAAAATTCAATTTTTTCTCTTTAATCTTAAATTCAAATTGTTTAAACGTTCCCTTACATCTGTAAGAAAAGCTAAATCCCACAACCAATTTTCATTCCAGAGGAGTGAGCATTCACTGGGCAGTTCATCGTTTTCTTCCAGATATTCTACAACACATTCCCTCTAACTCCAAAATCTTTGGAAAGCCAGCGCACACTACAATGAAGGAGTTAATCGCCATTTTCTTCGTTTCTCAGGGAAAAGCGTATGAAATCTTCGTCGATTCAGACGAGCTCACATTTTGTTGAAACAGCTCACCGCTTGGCCAACAACGAAAGACAAGTTCAAGTCTTTGGCACAAATAGCTTCTTCATGAATTATGCAATGATACTTGAAAACTTTTCTTCCCAAATCAAAGATCCCTTATCAAATACTTTTCAAGTAATGCAACAAAACCTTTTATTCTGCCAACCATACAAGGTGCTCCATCTGTGCAAACACTGCCTAATTTGTCCATTCTACTTTGTAAACTTCAATTACATTTTTAAGTTCCTTTAAACTGTCTTCACCTGTAGTTAAAACTAGTTGGAGCAAACCAAGAAGTTCTTCCACAGTATCAAAATTATTGTTCATGTAACACACAAAGATACTTAACTCCGCATTGTCTGTGATATCACAGCTTTCATTCAAAGTTAATAAAAAGTATTTGCAACTGAGAGACAATATGCGTTCAACATCCTGGCCCATGTCATCTGTACGACGCATGCCGGTATTTCTAGACAAAGCTATTTTATCAACCATGTTTTTGACATTTACATACATCACCGATATTTTGGGCGAAAATTAAAAAGGCTACTTTTTATTATCTCCTCTACGTCTGAATATGGTTTTTTCTTGCGGGGGCAAAGAAAGTTCATAAGAAACCTTCACCAGAGTGTCCATTTCGTCATTTCTCTTCTGGAACAAAGATTGTTGGTCGGCTAAAGATTTTTTAATGATAAATTCCGTTAATTAATTTGATCCGACAGGATATTTGCTGTTGAAATCACTATTCAGTTGTTTGAAATGACAGTCGAAGTTAATTTTTTTTGGAACTGCTATACAATTTCCACACATCAAACAAACAAGCTTGGAAGCATTTTGATGTGTAAACAAGTATTGTTCTTCCCAGACAATTTTAAAATCACGTGCTGCAATATCCTCTTCATAATTTCTTTCGATGTCGAAGGTATACTCATAAACATATTGAAAATAAAAAATGTTTGAACAAAATTACGCTCAACGCTATAATCTAAAAACAATTTTAGAAAAGGAAAAAAGCTTAACTTCTTGCTAAACAGAGTTTAAAATCAACTGAGTCTGACAGCTAGAAACAATTTGCCGATGTTATGCTACAAATTTTCTAGGTTTCGAATCCAGCGTTCTAATTAGTCATAGATGCAAGTTATCACTCCCTCTGCTTTATAAAGCGACTACTTTATGCAGATAGAATTACTTCTACAGTATCAACAACTGCTTTCCTAATATATTGCAGAATTACTTCTTGACATTACAAAAATCATAAATAGCCAACACTTTCGGAAAAATATTTTTATCTGACATCACGCTGACAGCCAATAGCTTTTAACATAAACTTCAGCAGTGCAAGGGGAAGCTGAAATTCGAGTGGAAATCCGAGATGCTAAAAAGCAACCGCCCCCGAGAGAGGGTGACTTTTGGGGCAGATTCGACCATCCGAGAGAAAGACTTTATTTTTGATGTGTAACATCTTTCCTCTCAGTTGCTGGATATTTGTAGGAGTGATTTCGTGAAAAGGGACGGAAATGTGTTACAGGAAGTCGGGAGAGTGCACGCTATTTGATTAGACCAATCAGCGCGCTTAGTGGTGTCTCTTCGCTACTCTCCTTTCGGGGTCCAACTCTATTAGCCATCAAGCAGCCAGCCATTTTTATATTGTTAAATTAGAATTTCAAAAGATTCGAATTCAAAATCTCGGTTTCGTTTTCTTGACTCTAAATCTACTATGCACATACCCGCAAGTCTTATTATCCTTCATCCAAGATAAACTTGCGATTCTTACGCTCAATCGTCAAAATTTCACCGATGGACGTGAGAGGACGACCATCACAACTTCATTAAAATATGCAAAGTTTAATATTAATTTAAGTAGATTTTTCAATAATTTTGTAAAATTAAATCCTCGAAAAGTAACACTATATCATAATTATAAATAAAAGATTTACTATATCTATTTAATATAAATAATCTACTTTTTTAAGAGAAATATATGAATAAAATTATTTATATGCTATAATATTAAATAATTTGAATTAATAACATGGGAAAATAAATATTTTAAATTTGTTAAACTGTACATTTTCTCAGCAATAAAAATTCATCCCTTATAGAATAGTAGAAATGCTAATTTTGAAGCAATGAAATCTGTGTTTTTTTCATTAGAGTGACCTTTTCTATATTCATATTGTTTAAAGTAAAATCTACAACAAGAAGTGTTTGAAGTAAATTTTATACACGAAACACATAAAATATTGGTGCATTAACAAAAACTTGAAAAAAAAATGCAGTTATATAATATTATTGAAAAATTAATTAAAAATAATATTTGTATAAAATTTAACCAGTACCTTTATTTGTGTACTATATAATAAGCCTCATTGGCAATTATTTACAAGTTTATTTACATTTTCCCTAATGTTTGTCTTAAACAACTTTATTGTGATGAAACAGAAGGTAGTTTTGAAAATTTCGCTGTCGTTTTCTTATGTTAACTCTAAGTATCCATGAAATTCAATAACAAAGTTCTAACAATAATTATCAAATCAATCTCTTTGCCTAAACTAACTGCATTGCAATATCTTAGACGGAAAATTTTAACAATAGTAACTAAGTTATTATTAAAAATAACTAATATGAAATTAAAATTTGTATTTTTCAATCTTAAAACTTGTCAACTTTGTCATAATTCATTTTTATACACTTCTCATAGCATTTCTCGCACCATCCAAAGTTTTTATTCTAAAACATAAAAAGCACAGAAAAAGAAGGGTCGAAAACCATTATTCTATTTATTGAATATACCATTTGTGTTGACAAATCTTTGATCCCATAATTGTTTTTTTATGCTTTAGAATAAGAAAAGTCGTTCGGAGTGAAATCGGGAGAAAGCCCGGATGTAAAAAAAATTTAAAGCTACGTCGCTTTGATTCCTCAACCACTCATAAAAATGAATGAGTTTGCGTCATTTTGATAGCTGACTCTAGTAATCATCTGACCATACGCTTGTTAATATTATTCCACGACAATCCTAAATTATCGGCATTATTTTGCGCTTTAGCCACCTTGGAAAATAATAAATCACTGTGCTTCCACTCTTTGATCATTTCTTTAGTCTCTTGACCGTACTGATAGAACCAAACTCAAGAGCCCGACAAAAAATTTCATTGTTTTATTCCAAAAAATATTAACACCTACATTGGTACTGATGCCTTTGATATGTGAAGTTTTTCGTAAATAACTCTTCATAAGCTTCTGTAGCTAAGAACTCTCTTTTTCATGATCATTTGGATGTTTGATCATTCGGACTAATAAAGTACAGTAACAGCCGTTTTTGACAGTGACAGCCTTTACCATGAATGGTGGTCTTTAACTCGGGAGAAGGCACATATATACTCGATACTAAAGCTAGAGGCCACGCGAGGTGACGAAGTCACCCCGATCCTTCTTTTATAATTATCTAATTGTAGACGAAATAAATCGTAATTACATTGAATAATTTAATTACTAGAAAGTATATTTACCTACTTTAAAAGACTTTAAAATTTTCTTTGAAAATGTGTGAAAGAATCAAATTAAACTAAACTAAAAAGCTTCAAATGTGCTTGACTTTAATTAAGAACACAAATCTCAGACACTTTTCCTTAACATTGCAAGAAGGATATTTACAGCCAAAACTCTCATATTTTGTTCCAGTTATTGTAGTTTTATTATCCTTTGATGATTGGAAAATAATATGTTGAACTTTTTTTTTTGCTTGTGTCTTTTTGACAAGGCGCAATGTGTTTTGGCTTACACATGTTGCTTCATATATTTCGTAATAGAATTTTTTTAGGGTTACATTTGAAATTTTTCTTTTCAAATCAAACGTTTCATGTTCATCGTTTTACTGAAATTTACTTTATCTACCGTGATTAATATTCATTTTTCCATCAAGTTCTTTAATTGCTTGATCAGTTTCAACTTCCTCCAATAGGGATTGTAGTTGCCCCATTTCTCTTTTTATTATTATTATGTTCATTTACATTTATAAACCATAATGAGTCATAAATCACAGCTTTAAAACTACGAAACCGTTCAAAGGAAAAGAATATGGAGTGTTCATTGAAAATGTTTTGGAACATAAGTAGTCGCGTGGGGAAGTCTCCTTTACCCCGAGTAACTTAAAATTGTAAGAAAAAAACATTTGTCATTCCCCCTAAAAGAGGAAGATTTGTGACAAATACATTTTAGTTCCTTGAAGAATGCCATATAGGATGATACTGACAAAGCCATTGGTAACAAATAAACAGTTTTCCCAAAATTAGAGCTTTCGCGAGCCTGTGGTGACAGCGCCCCGTGCGACCGCTCCCGGGTTAATACCTTGGATCAATTGGTATCGACATGCATCCGGTTTGAAAATCTCTTTTCTATTTCAAAATAGTGTTATGTGAATAGGTGTCATTCCCATAAACAACAATCCTATTATCCTGCATTTGATGAAGACTGTAACCACTAAAATATGAAACAAATTAATCCATCCCTATGCGTACCACACTGCAAGTTATAATATAAAAATATGGAATGTTTCTAGGCTCTTCAAATTTGAGCCACTTCGATTCCAAGCCGCAGTCAAAATACTTAACAGTTTTTTGTGAAAAATTCAAAATAGAATGAAATGGTTTATTGGAAACCAATATATACGATATTAAAAGAATAATATGAGAACAAACAAAAATGAATTATTAATTTATTTCACCGGCATTAAAAACTTTTAAATACATACATAAACCTGTAATTGCTCTTGCCATAAGTTTTATGTTCAATTTTCCACATCCAATGAATTTTCACGCTTTCGACTCTAAGCCGAACGCGATTTTCAGTACCATTTACATTGGAAAAAGTTCGGATTTGATTCGAATATAAATACGCAATATTTTAAATCTTTCAAAATTTCATAAATACAAAAATATTTAACGTTAAAACCAATCATTTTTGGAATGAGATTAAACAAAGCTTTACCATGTAAACTCTGTGTGTATGAATTTGGTTTAACTCACAAGTATTAAAATTATTCATAAACACTAAATATTATTCCTCTAATGAAGTGGGAAGTAAAAGTTTCCATATAAATTTAAAAGAATAGGATTTTAAATATATATATATATATATATATATATGGATTTGGTTTAATCTGTGCCTTTTGATACTAGATTTTAAATACGCTAGGAAGTTTTGTGCATCAATATTTGGATGCAGGTTCATGATTATTTCAGATAACAGCAATTTAATTAGCTAGAGCAACAAAATGACGTTTAGTTTGATTTCAAAGAAGCTTATACATGTTAATATTCTAATAAAAAGTTTTAATACAATCTTAGTTGGTGAAATTTAAGAATTTAAAATTACGGTATTTTGTGGTTTTACAAATAATTCCAATAAATTGACTCACATTATTACAGCTCTTCTCAAACTGCGGAGCGCATCCCATAGGGAGCGAAATAATGCTGCATGGGGTGCGCTAGCGTATCGAAAAGTTGAAAATAAAAGAATATTTAAAAAAAAATATTAATTTAATGAATTGAAGCAAAACAAAATATATAAATTCTGACATAATAAAAAATAATACTTATTATAATTATAAATGTATCAGTACTGCACACTGAATAATGGTATGCACTTGATAATTGATATTTCAATAGTATATTAAGAACACACACACACTATTAAATATTACTTGTGACTCCAATGGACTTGTCTTACAGAGCTAATTTTTTCAAAGAGGTATGGTTTAATGTTAGATATTACACTGTAATCCCCCCCCCCCTCCAATATTTAGCTGAGATCTATTTTTTGTCTTTAAAGCAACCATTGAACAAAAGCTTTTTTCACAAAGGTAACATGTTGGAAATGTAGGATTAGACTTTAGAAATGAACGATTGAGGAAATAAATATTTACTTTAATGAGAAATTATTTTGCAAGCTGTTCCAATTTAAAAATTAGAAAGGAAAAATGAAATAATACTCATCATGTAACTTACAAGTAAAGTGTCTATTACTTAAAAGCAACATGTACAAAATTTAATACTTATCTTAATAATTTCTATGGCTTATAAATAAGTTCATATTATAACTTCATCATCAAAGTCAGTTGCCTAATGTACACTCCCGCAACCCTGGCATCGCGGGGGGGAGCGCATTGTAGGGGTTTCAAAGCCCATAGCCCATGTTATATTATAGTTTTTCAATCCCATGTAAGATTGTGCTTGGGGCCGAAGATCTGACCTTGTAGGGGTGCCCTAATATTCTCCTTTACGCCACTGATCAAAGTAAATTACTTTTATATCAAATGCATTGTTATTGTAAAGAGGGGAGGTGCCATGAAAACTATGATTGAAAATTGGGTCACAAATATTGAAATTTGAGAAGCACCGCATTGTTATATTAATTTCAATAGGAATGGAAAATATTATCATGTTAATATAATTGTTTCTTATTGTCTCCTATTTATGAATACAATTCACTCTAAAAAATCTTTAGTTATTCGAGCAGATTATTCATTTCGAATAAACGAAAAAGATATGCATGGAAGAATATGTATAAGTTTAATTGCTTCGTTTCGAAGATTCATTTAAGAAAAGAAGATTCTGATTCTAAATGATTCATTTTTCAACAAGGTACATTTTATTGATGTAATCAGTGAGACTTATTCAAGTGAAGAGTCTCAGTATCCAAAAATAGTCTCAAGCTATTATTTCCTTTATAATACCAATGATTGATAAGTCGTAAGAACGTATAATTATCTTTAAATTCATAAATTAGTTGCATAAAAATTCTTATTTTATAGTTAAACACGATTTTGTCTTGCAATATCTACATTCTCCAATAATATATTCGGGAAGACATGCTCCATTTGATGCTTTTCCTAAGTAATTTTAAACCTATTTAGTCTCGAAGAGAGTAACTTCTTTCATAAATACATTCTAAAAATAATCGAATGCCTAATATTTTATACAGATTCTTAATTTGTTTTTAACTTTTTAGATGCATCTAAATAAGCTGTTTAAATTAACCGTGCTAATTTGTCTTTCTCATTCCAAGTATGCACTGTAAGGTAAACACTCAAATATTTTTGTTTAAAAGTAAAATTGATGATTTTTGCAACTTGCAGGGTTTGTGTTTCATTTTTCGGCTTTTTGTACTTATGTTCTCGGAAGAAAACTATATTAAAAAAACTATATTGCATTAAGAAAAATGGTATACTTACATTTTTCTTAAATGCATTATATATTAACGGTACGAAATCATTTGCAGGTCTGTCTTATTTTAATAGTGAAAAACTAATGCAGTTGCATAAATGTATCAATAAATGTTTAGTTAGTATAGTTTTTTTTTCTTTTTTTAAATTTCGTTAATACTGCAATGGGATAGAAATTTAGATTCATGACGTTTTTTATGCTCGAAAGAAAATTTAAAATATTTGCTTCGAAATAACTATTTTAATCTAAGTTCCTTTAAATCAGAACAATTTTGTTCAAAAAAATTTTATACCAAAATAATACACTAAAAATAGTTTTTCAATATTTAAAATTACAACTCTTAAATACCTCGTTAAGATCAGTAATTTTAAATATAATTTGGCACGTTAAATTATACTTCTATGAATGTAACTAGCATTTTATAGTATGTAAAAGATTTTTGTATGTAGATCTGCAAGCTATTTTTCATTTCGTACAGCTAAACAAATACCTTCCCAAAGCACTTGAATTTAAAAGTTAGCAAGGAACCAAATCTTTTTAGCAACTTTGTTTCTCTTTTAATGAAGTTAAAATGTAGGGAATACATAGTAAATCCACTTTCGAAGTCCTCTTTTCACGATTCCTTTAATTTAATTTTACAGCATTGCATTATCAGTCATTATTCAGTGATTTAGTAATCCTGTCCCTTCCCAAATTCAATTGACAGTGTTTCGATTACTGCTTGCTAGTAATTTTAGGAGTGTACACGACTTTCACATTGAAGAGTAATCTGGCTTTTATTCAGGCTCAAAAAATTTCGTTTCAACGTCGTCTAAAAGCAGCTTTATTGTGAAGAAAATCATTTTGTAAAAGTTGGAATTCGTAATTGATTTGGAAGTGAATTACTGACAAGTGTTTCATTCGATTAACCTCTGAAAATCCATTTTGAATGTTATTCTCCAAAGACAATATTCCGGAACTAGGGGATGTAATAAAAGTTATGTTGAATGCTCTTAGTGCAAAGTAATGGGTTCACTGATGTGAACTAAATTATTGAACCAATTAAAGTCCGATATTTTTGAAAGACATATTTTTGACTACTTTTCATTTAATGTGTGAAAGACATATGTTATCGTTATATGAATTTAATTTCAATTGCATTGCAACCAAAATTTAAACTTATAACGTTATAACTTAAATTTCTTAAAATTTGTTAAGTTTTATAAATGTATTTGAAATAGACATGCTGTTTTTTTTTTTTTTAAATACAATATTTTCAAATTTTGTATTTCATCAAGTAATTATTTCTAAATGTACAACAATATACCGTATTTCATCTTAATATCACTTTATCTTCAAAACACACAAATATCATGGCGATGTTTGACATAAAAAGGGAAAAAAGGAGGTTCTCCAGAGTAACTTATTTCGTAATCAAAAAAAGTTTTCTGTAAATTTGTAATAAACTTTGTAACATGTTGACAAATTTAGTGAAACAGTAAATACTACCAAAGATTTTTAATAAAGGATTTTAAAATGTGTGAATGTACCCATTTGAGCATAAAATAAATTGGAAATAAACTATAAGTTATAAAGTGATCAGATAATTAGTAATGTTACTTAGTTGCAAAATCTGAAAGAATTCAAAAGAAGCACGAATTAAAAAACAATTAGGGTTTGTTGATTTTTAAAAGACAATTTTGCAATTCGAAAAACAGTTTTTTTTCAGTAAAAAACCAGGTTTAAAATTTATACATAACACTCACACGCTATTAATCCACTATAATAATTTTAATGTAAGTAAAAACTACACAGAAAGTTTTTTGTACCGAGAAAAGTCAGGCAATAGTTTCCCGAGTACAGTACGAATGCACGAGAACACGTAATATGCTGATTAGACATGTAAATGAAGAATACATAGTACAATTGGTGCGTGAGTGAGGTTCAGGAGTCCTGTCTTTATCAGTCTTACCGTAAGCGATAATTACCTTAAAATCCAGCGTATAACGGCTCTTTAAACCGAAAAAATAAAATTGGCAGTTATAGAGACTGCCGATAGAAGTGAAAACTTAGAACTTTTAGTATTAAAATTTGAAATTTCATAATGTTTGAATTAAAATTACCAACATCAATCTGGTTTTCACATCTATTGACTCTCCGAGCAACAATTATATGCATGTTTATATGATTTTTTTATTATTCAAACATATTACGGGCTGTACAAGATCATGACAAAATATAAATATAATTCAATTGAAATAACAATTAATATACAATCATATTATTTATGGATAGTATTTGTATTTACTTAAATTTCAATGTACTTGATTTTTAACATTATTTTAATTGTTTGCATCATTGTCATCATTAATTTCAATAATACTTAGCTTTTTGTACTTTCAATTATTTCATTTTGTTCTAAAAAAAGATTCAATAGGCTTATGGTAACTAAAGTAAGAAAGGAAAATGTTTGATTCAAATTTATTTAAGTATCGCGTGTGTGTAAAAACCACATCGATCATCCTTTTATATTTTGTAATACTGAGTTTTCGATTATTGGGCATATTTAAATTAAGTGTTTCATTTAGAAATTCAATTAGTGGTAGATTTTTATCATCTGCAAAGTTAATATTGAATTCTCCACTTAAAATCATCGGCACATTATGATATTTTTCGCCGAATCTTTTTTCGAGTTTTTCAGAACCTTCTTTTGTATAAAATCATCAAATCTTCGAATAAAAATTGCTGCATCTGTCCAGGCGAAATATAAACGGCAACCATTAATATGTATTGCCCATTCTCGGAATCGCAACGAGCAATGCACAGTATATACACATTGAACTTTTCACTAAATCCATTGAATTTCACTTATAAGATATACACAGCACTATACGTCAGCTGTATAGCTACAGATATACTGCTATAAGCATGTCGATGACTCGAACGCACGAGATTTCACCCATTCAAAAAGTGTCTTAAGGCGAACAGCACACTGCGCATGCGCCAGTCAGAGCATGTCGGTGACGCGAACCCATAAGATTTTCCCCTACCAAAAAGTGCCCAACGCCGCTAAAGAAGTTTTCACTTCAATAAAATTGAAATTTACGGGGGATACGCCGGGTATAAAAATAATAGCTTCAAAAATAAACAAAAGGATAAGAATAAAAAATTAGACTTCTACATGGATCGGAATACGGTTTATTTAAAAGAAATGACACACCAAGTGAATTTAAATGGTTGTACTTCTAGAATATACTATTTTTCAAAAAACTGAGATAATACCACATTAAAATGAGTTCAAAATATAAGAGCATTGCACGTGTACAATTCAGGTAACTTCGAAAAAAAAGAGGTGCAAGTTTTATGCCGAATATAGCTAAAAATTTTAAAAAAATGCGGCTAAAAATATGGGTGCGTGTTATAGGCCAGATTTTACGGTAATAAAGTAGTGGCTTTATACTTTTCATACCATGTGATGAAATAAAAAGAAGTGAATGTATGCACGCAATTCATGTATGAAGAATACTATTCTACAAATACAGAATGGCTGTAATAAATGGTTGATATATTTTTACAATTATCTTATTCTTCAATAGGTTTTTTAGAGATGGTTGGTTAAAAAAGATGGTGATTATGAAAAGGAAATATTAAATTCTATCCTCAAACTTAATAATTAACTTAAAAGCAAAAAGCTTATAAGAAGGATGTGAGAGTAAATTTTTGGAATTGATTAACATATTTGATTTTATATGAACATCGTCTTCATTAGCTACTCCAGGACTACAGGATTGTTTTTCGTGAAAAAGAAAAACTATAGAAGTTATGGTGCAAATCAGAGAAATTAGCTGAATTTTTAAACAATTTCTTTTCTGTATATTTCTTTCTTAATTCAAAGAATTGCTTATAAAAATTAATTATTGAGTAAACAAAACCATGAAAGAAAACTACAGCAATCATTTGTTCCAAAAAACACAAAACCCAAGATCTTTCTTGTTTTATTAAAAGATAAAAGCATAATTACTAACGTAAGACACTAATGTTAGTATTCAGATGTGTGAATAAACTTCAGTTTATTACATGATATACTGAAAGCAAAAAATTAATGAAAAAAAATCACGACATAATATGTAATACTGAAAGCAAAATATTGTACTAAAACTTAATCAAGTTTCAAAGTAGCAACAGGATAAAATAAATTAAATTCTAAATTAATATTTCTATTTTTAACTCAAATGAAAATAAAACTCACACACAATATAACTCTAACTATTAAGTATAATGTTTAAAGTGTTCAAAATATATTTCTTCTGTTGTTGCATTTAATACGCCCTTGTTGTAGAAAATATAAGAAAGGTGCCTGGTTTATATATTCCAATAGCTAATTATATTTTAAGAATATTATTAATTCATTTTTTAACAATTAATTAAATAATAAATTAGAGTTTTCCTCTCTGAGACAAAAATGGCTCAATTCTTGTAAGTGAAATGCGAAAATTTCATAAACCGACATTTATGTCAAAATTCCTCTCAATTGTATTGATTTATAAAGGTGATTATATGAATCGAAATGAAATATGCAAGCATCCAGTTTTACTTCACAGAAACAGAAAATTTACTTCAGATTTCGTAACATTATGATCAACATTTAATTTTTCCAGCCGATTAGCAATCCAATTCCTTAGAAATCCCTTCTACAACCTTTTCCGTTTACCCCTTCTATGTGCCTCATGACATGCTCCTAACGATGCAAAATTACTGTTTGCTCGAAAATTCTCTTCAAAGCTTTAAATTTATTTGTTGAAAAGTCGGCTCTCTGGTACTTCTTCATGCCTGAACTCACCAAGTAAGCAAACTGCGATGGGCGAATGTAGTCAAAAGATTTTACTTTGCTGAGCTGTTTGCTCACAACATTGGAAACTGTTTAAGTTGGTACTAAACTCAAAATGATTTGGAACATTAAAATTCGTGCTAAATCTTACAGAAACTATTGTTTTCCCCAACATGGAAAAATACATATTTCATATTACTTTTATAAATGAATGCTTTCGTAATTCTTTGCTATACTTTTTCCGATAATTTAAATAAGTGATAAATATTTATTTTAATGAATTGATTTTACTAACATACTTAACCGCTTGAGTTTCCTCTATAAATATACAGGTTTTTCAAAAAGTTTTGATAAATCTCGGTGTGTGTAAAAGGGCTCACGAATTATAAATCTATTGAAGGTTTAAATTAGCGTAGTATCGAAGTTTTTAAAAAAAGATTCAGGCTAAATAACATACTTGTCACTTGACCGCTAATAAAAAATACGAGAACATTAGCCATTAGGCCTCCTACGGCTTTGAAATACGACAATAACAATGTTTTCAAGCATTTTAAATAAAATATTTTACTTTTTTTTTGCATAATAACGATGCATCCAATTATGCAAGAATAGCTTTATTATAACACTACCAAATATTTTAAATGTGTTAAGGATTAACAAATCACACTAATGATAACAATGATTAAAAATGATGTAAAAAAGACGAAAAACTGTGCAACAGAATAAAAAAATAACATGTTTCAGTTCTTATCTGTCATCGCTGGATGCAGGAAGAAACAACAGATCGATGGGGCTGATCGCAAACACCACGTTGCACCACTGCCCATCTTGACAAGAGAATAGTGCGCATGGATCACGCAGAGACATCATGAACTATAGCACAAGAGATTCAGTCTGTTAGGACTTATTCGGTGTCCACTCGTTCCATTACACGCCATTTATAGCAAAATGAAATGTTTGCAAGGCGTCTATCGCTTTGTTTATCCTTGACTGGAAACCGCAAACGTTATTGCCGTCAATGCTGCGATGAATGGTGGACATGTACAACAAAATTTAACGACATTGTGTTTACTGACAAATCCTGCTATACCACGATTGTCGGTTTAAAGTTTGGAGACACTTTTGTTAGAGGCTGCTGGACTGTTGCGTTAGGCATCACTACATTGTTCTTACACCCGGTATCATAGTTTGGGGTGCATTAGATTTTACTGCCGCACTTCTCTTGTACGTATGACTGGTACACTGAACAGCCAGCGCTATACATTTCTGAGGTGTTGCAGCTAGTGGTCCTTCCATACATTCAGAGCTTGGCATCAGCCATATTCCAACAGTATTATACGCGACCTCACGCGACACGCAATGTTCAAGAGTTTTTCTTTACCCTTCAGATTGAATTACTTCCTTTACCTTCTGGTTTTTGTGATCTATTGACAATCGAAAACGTGTGGCCCGTGCTTGCATAACTACTGGCCTGGAATACACCACAGGCTGCTACACCAGATCAACTGTGGCAATATGTTGAAAACGCATGTACTGCTGTACCCGAGGGATACACCCAAAGCCTCTTTGTTTCTATGCCTTGGCGTGTGGCAACGGTTATAGCCAACAATGGTGGATAACCACTGATTTTGTCACAATCCACACGTCACAAAATGCTGTAATTTTAATCGTTTGATTTTTCAACATGTTATCTGCCAAATGAAGTTTGCTGTGATATCTTTGGTCCTTCTTGGTGTTGTATTTTGTGTAGCCAGTAGTGTAGTTACGGAGAAATCGTGATGAGGGAGTCACTTTTCTCGTTATATATATATATATATATATATATATATATACAGAGAGAGAGGGATAAATTATTTATATCTAAGTCCCAGTATTAAGCTTTCGATTGTATTGAAAAACATCATTAAAACTCTCAGCTCTTGATTAAAAAAAAGATAGGACTTCTAAATAATAATATCTAAAACTGAAGTGGAATTATCTTTTACGCTCCTCCAAAGAGGAGTTCGGAAAAAAGTCATTTTTAGTGGATCTGTATTTAACAAAATATAGATAAACATGCCTGCCAAATTTAAAGTCTGAATCTATTACTTCCAAAACTGAATTTCTTAAATCAAAAAGATATTGAAACTTCTTTAAGAATCGATTTCTGTGCGACTCGTTTTATGTTGATTTAAATTCAACAACAACAACAATAACAAAAAAGAAATGCGTATTAAATTTTATTACCATAGGTCAAGCAGCCCAACAAACGGCAATTTCCTTAACTCTGCGGCCGAATAACTTTCCTCAATCCTCAGAAGTCAATTTTTATAAAGTTTGTTCTTAGAGATTTTCTATTCAACAAAAGGAACATGGTTACCAAATTTTAAACATGTGCGTCTAACAGTTCAAAAACAGGAATTTGTATCTATAACGCCCCTTAAACCTTCTCATCGCCCACTTTTTGGGGACATTTTTTGCAAAACCCGTTCTCATATGAACTCTAGTCCATGATAGAAGCAAACATATCAAATTTCAAGTGTGTAAGTCTAATAATTTTTAAAAAAAGATACAACTTTTATCTTCACAACACCCCATCACCACTCGCAACCACCCTTATGGTTCAACGTTCGCTAAACCTCTTATGTAGCAGATCTTCACTTCAGGAAAAGCATCTCTTTGCTAATTTTGGTCTGTATATCTAATAGTTAAAAAATTGGATTATATTTGTCTCTACCTCCCCTTAGCGCCTCGCGAACCCTCTTAGAGGTTCCAATTTTCCGAATACTTTTTTCGTAGCGGATCTTTACTTAATGAAAAGTACCTACCTGCCAAATCAAAAATGGTAATATTTATTTATAACGCCCCTTGGGGGTCAATTTTTGCAAAACCAATTTTGTAAGGACCCATAACTATTCTAAGAAAGGAGCGTGCAAGCCTAACTTCAAAATTGTATGTCTAATAGTTCAAAAATGGAAATAATTACCAATAATGCCCCTTAAGAGATCCAGTGGCTGGGGTATGCCATATCCAACCAATCACTTAGAGGAGCGTGGAAATACTTCGGAGGCTGATGATGAACCATTATTTATTCACAATCATTTACCGTATTTTTTCGTAAACTATGGATCATGTTGGTAAAATTCTTTGGTAATGTTTATGTACTCCTATTGTGGAATCTGGCAATTCAGTATTTGTGCGATATTTTTGGAACTCACTGTATTTCTAACATCATGATCTGATTGCGGCAGGCCACAACCTAATTCTTCCATCTCACTTCTATACTGGATGCTAAGAAACGGGGATGCACTTAAAAAGTTCTCGGGACAAATCCCATTGAACCCTGGATTCAAGTTCAAGAATAGAGTATCCGTCATTTTTTTGGAGAATCAAATTCGAAGAGTTTATTACTCTGTTCGGGCTAACGCGCGTGCGTATAAGTTCATTCTCATTACTTAGTTTTGTTATTTGATTTTATTCAGAAATTTTGAATAGCGTTAATATTAAATAAATTATAGACTTGGTTATTTCAGCTTTGTAAATATTTCTCAGTGTTTTGTTTCGCGTTAACTACTCCTCTCTTTATTAAGTCTAGTTCGAGTCATAATATGTTGATGGCAAATCTTCTGAATCATATGGCTTGATTTTCGGGGAATTGCAATAAATTTTATAAACTTTTTTTTCCTACTATGCTGTATACGTACGGAAAGTAATTTTTTTATATGCTTTCTTTCCTGATGCTGCGGTCTAGTTGACCAAAAATGCAGTTTGGATCAATTGGGAAGATCACGGTTCTTTCATACACTTAGCCTCGTAGGTCAAGTAGTGTAGTAGGACAACACCACCAATTATTTAAGAGTAGTCGGTACCCCCTATCCCGCTAAAGTTAAATTAACACTTTTAAGTACCTATTTCTCAGAAACTGTTAAATGTATGGACTTAAAATTTTGTCTGTATATTAATTAGACTTTTTATTCATACTGAAGTGAGCTTTTTCAAATATATTGTTTAGTTTTTTCAAAAACATTCAACGCAAAATATCACTATGAATTTTTTGAAAATTGTCATTTTTTTCACTATAACTGACTTTTACAAAAATATTTTTGGAATATTAAAAAAACCTCACTTCAGTATATATATTACATATCAGTTATGTTCAGTAAAATTTTCGTGTGTGCATAGTCAATGGGTTCTGAGAAATAGGTGCATGCACTTTGAAATTTTTGAATTTGAGAAAAATGCATTTTTAATATGAAATACCCCTTCATTAGAAAAATTATGAATTACACAACATGTATTTGTCCCATTCTATTGCACATTAGCTTATCCTATATATATTTTAAGATATTTTTATTTCCTATTTTACTTATATTGCCCAGAAAATACATACATAACATTTTTCAGTTTTCCTTTAACGAGATGTTTTGTAATATTTACAATAATTTTCTCAAAATCTTTGTCAATTTTTGAAGAAGTTTTATCTGTGATGAATTACAAACATCAAAGTTGAGAATTAAACACCATGAATGCCTTGTAATAATGTATTAATATTTAAAAGTAAGGATTTGGAAATATGTGATTATACAGCATTTCTCGAAAGTTTTCATTAATGTTTTGTATATAAACATGCAAACAGTATTTCTAAAAGTATCAGATCTCAATAACTGTTAAAATGATCAAATGATTTCTTAAACAGCCAAAATAAAACTGTTTTTATCTTTTTAAACATGAAATTTATGTAATTTTATGTGTATAACAAGCTTTACAGGCAACGACAAAAATCATCGCATATCAGCATATACTCACATAAACCTATGTACATTTTTCTCAGAAACTGTTAAATATTAAGACTTCAGATTTTGTCTGAATATTAATTAGACTTTAATATTTATACTGAAGTGAGATATTTCAAATATATTGTTAAGTTTTTTCAAAATCGATGCAATGTAAAAATATCACTATGAATTTCTTGAAAATTTTCATTTTTTTCTACGATAAATGCTGTATGTTAAAATATTTTGGGAATTTTTTTAAAAATCTCACTTTAGTATACATAGTTACATATCAGTTATGTTTCATTGAAATTTTATGAGCATCCTTTCATTATTTTCTGAGAAAAAAGAACATAAATTTTGATAAACACACATTTTGACAATAATGCATTTTCAACATGAAATGTCACTTCATCACAAAAATTATGAATTACAACATGTATTTGCCCCATTTTATTAAGCATTAGCATCATGTCAATATATTTTAAGTAAAATAGGAAACAAAAAAGTTTTTAAATACTCAGAAAATGCATACATAGCATTTTTCAGTTTTTGTTTAACGAGATATTTTGTAAAAATTACATCTATTTTTTCAAAATCTGTATAAAGTTTTGAAGAATTTGTAGCTGTTATGCATTACAAATATCTAAATATCCAAGTTGACCATAAATTATCATAAATATAATGTGAAAAAATTTATCTACATGGTTTTGGTGTGTATTTGAGAAAACATGATTTTACGTCATTTCGAAACTTTCACATGCTGCAAAAATTGTTCACATGCAAACATAAGTTTCTAAAACTTTTAAATTTCAAAAGTTTCTCTTAAATGGACAAATGATTTCTAAAGCAGCCAAAATAAAACTGTTTTTATGTTTTTAAACATGATATTTATGTATTTGTATGTATGTAAACAGCTTTTTGCAACGACACAAATGGTATTGCAGATCTGAATAATCTCTAGGTACCACTTATTGAGAAACTTTAGAATATTTAAATTTAAAATCTTGTCTGTACAATAAATAAACATTTATATTTATGCTGAAGTGATATTTTTTCAAATATATTTAGCTTTTTTCAAAAAAAACTTTTATTTATCATCACTGAATTTATTCAAATTTGTCATGACATGTCTCTTTAGCTAAATCTTTTGCAATGTTTCCAAAATATCACTTCAGTATGCACAAGTATACAAAATGTAAGCTTCCAGTGTATTCACATAGAGTAAATTTAGAAGAATTTCATTATATAAACACAATTTAAAAAAAACATAATTTGTAGAAAACAGTAATTTTTATAAAAAAAATCTTACCTTGAAAAAAAAGTTATCCATTTGATCAATCATAATTATTATTAAAAATGAATAAAACTAACCACATCCACAGCTAACTATAATTACCGCCAAAGTCTTGACAGTTAATTGTACAGTTATACCGTTATCTAGAGTTAATTTGCGTATGAATAAATAAAAAGAAGGCTTTGCAATTGTTTCAGGATATTTAAAAGGCAAATATCTGTCAAAAGTGGGCGTGGCCCGCCAGTTGATGATTTTTTAAAAGTCATTTTGACATATTTCTAATTGAAAATATGGCATATATGTTATATCCCTAGAAAGGTAATGAAATACAGATTTCAGAAATATCAAAAATTCAAAATCGATCATTTCATGATTTTTACCCTACTGACTGCCCTTAAAGAAATGAGTGTTAATCCCATTTACAACTTGATCCTAATATTTTACATTTCCACCACTTGCAGGAACAAGGCACAGCTAAAGATTTGATATTTCCTGTTAATTTATTATGAAGAATAAAACGAGATTAAATCTGAAATTTTTGAGATACGCGTAGACAAGAAGTTTCAAAAAGAATTGGCGGTTTAATTTAAAAATAATATATTTAACACAGCAGACGATTTTTTGCTGACTCACTTCAAGTTATTTAGCTTAGATAAAAATTTTAGACAGAAGAGAAACTGAAGCTGACACGAGAACAATATCGTTCTATGGTTTTCTATGGTTTTCAAGCTATATTAAATCAAGACAAATGCGCGTTCAACAACTTCAATTAGGATTTAGTGATGAATATCCATGTCCTGATACTGTATTTAGATAGTTTAAAGAATTTTGAAGAGGTCGAATTTCTCTTCAAGAAACAGAACACACAAAAAGCCCGTGTGTTGGCAGTTTTTTCAGATAATGCGTCTGCCATTCGAAAAATGTTAATGGATGATAATCGTTGTATCTAACATATAATGCGACAGAAACGTAAAATTGAACCCTCACCTTACACAGAATTATTCATAAACAATTTCATATGAAAAAAGTATTTTCCCGTTGGGTTGCTTTTTACCTGAGTACCAAAAAAAGGAGAGTGTTAGAATTAATAAAGAAACCCTTAAACTGTGTGTGTTAATTGGTGTTGGCCACCGCATGATTTCTAAAATTGCAACATGTGATGAAACGTACATACCATTTTTTGATATTCCGACACGTCAAGAAAGCAGAGATGATCAAACACTGGCAATAATGAAACGACAACGAGCAATGAAAAAAATAATGTATGCCGTTTTCTTCAGACATGAGAGATTGGTCAAAGCCATCAAGTAGGAAGGACAGAAGAGTGTAACAGCAAACTGGTATACCACTAAATGTCTTCCAGAAATTCTCCAAGAAATGAAACTTAGGGGACTTACGCTTGACCATGACAATGTATCTTCCTATGCAGCCGAATCAACATTTGAGTTTCTTAAACAAAAACAATTAGAGTTATAGAACATCCACCTTATTTTCCGGATATGGCTATGTGTGACTTTTGGTTATTTCATAATTTAAAAAAGAACTTACGTGGACGTCGTTTTCATTCTGAAGAAAAGATTGAAGTGGCTGTAAATGCATTTTTTCATAAATTCCAAGAAATGAATGGTTTGAGGCTTTTAATCAGTAGGAAATTCGTCTACAAAAGGTCATTGATGTTGTAGGCTTCTGCTTTGGTTAAATACTCTTAAAATTTTGTAAGCACAACTTTAAAAACCTAGGTGCACTCAAAAATTTCAAAATGACACTCCTTTATATTTATAAGATATTATGATTTTATAAATTCTTTTGGTTGACTACTTCTTTTAAAAATAACGACAACCATAGAACTTATGAAGTGAAGTATTAATAAAATATTCAATCTATAGACTTGATAAAACTTAAAAGGAAATTTTATCATATTTCTGTTATTCGTATTGAAATAATTTATCTAAGCAAAGTATTAAAAATTACTTTACATCTTTCACCCTTAATTTAGTAGATTTAAATCATTGTAGAGACATGAAAGTTTGTGTTGATCTTATTTTAGATTTTCTCTAATAATTGCATCTACAATATTTTTCTTTCTAATTAATTATAATCAGATAAATATGCAATTAGTTAATAGCGTTTTGTTCGAATACCATTTCTTGAATTCAATGAATTACTTACTGTCTTTGAAGTTATCTAAGTTTTACTTCTTCGTTGAACAATAAAGTTCATTAACAATATACCTGAAGCTATTCAAAATAAATGTGTTAAATTATCCTCGATTTAACATTCAGCAGAGGTAAGAATTGTTAACTACTGTGTTTGTTTTTGAGGATTAGTAGGGGGAAAGAACGAATTAAAATAGTAGAAGAGTAAATTTTATTCTACAACTGAATTAAGATAAACTAAATATATGAAAACAAATTGAAAGAGTTAAAACCTTTCTAATGAACCAACACTTCAGACCAATTATTTAATTAGTACCCTAAGTAAAATTAATGATACACAGACTGAGCAATTTCTATCTATATTCAAGTTATAGAAACAATAACTAATGTAAATGAAGCAAAATCTTAATTTATGCCTCATTCAAGAAGTACTTGAAATATTTCAACGGTAATTTGAAAAGTAAATATTATCATTGATAATAACTGATTGTTTCAGAAAAATAGTATTTTTCGTTAAACATGTGGTAAGAATGATAAAATGAGTATAAAACAAATAATAATAATTTAAATAATAATTTAGAAGTGTTCTTATTTTGTGTTAGTGATAAACCATCAATCTTGTACACATAAAAATTCTTTTGAAAAACCACTGCTATTTATTATTTTTTTCAATTCATTTATAATTATGTTTTAATCGTAAATTTCCATCTCCATAAAGTTTATCTATAAGTTTATCTAAAGCTTTTATATATTTTTCATTAGTTTTTTTTTCTTGTTGACCATTTTGTATTTATAATTGTATGAAGAGTTTTAAATATTTAATATAGGTAATACAATTTTATTTTTAAATTA
>BMAO01029547.1:0-16357 GCA_019973975.1 Trichonephila clavata | reverse complement strand
TAGGACATGGGATAAATTTGGGGCGGATGAAAATAACAAGAGAAGAAAAAGAAGATATAGCGAGAAAACTTGAAAATAAAATCCCTATCGAAGCTATCTTGGATGATATTAGAAATTCGGTAAATGAGAAACTGGAAAGAATTCATTTGATAACACGGCAAGATATAAAAAATATAAAAGTAGAATACAACATAAGCTCTGATGGTATTTTGGATACAAATGATGTAGTGAGCGTAACCAAGTGGGTTGAAGGCCTGAGAAACAGAGAAGATTCTCCTGTAGTTCTCTTTAAGGACCAGAACATTTTCGATGAGGATTTATACCCTGGTATGAAAGCAGAAGATTTTCTGCTTGTAATTATGAATGCTTCGCAGAAAGATATGTTAAAATTTTATGAAATGATACCATATGCTTGGACTTCACACACGGAATTAATGCATATGGGTTTTGATTTAGCCACATTGTTAGTTTTGGATGATAAGAGAGGGATTTCCAGCAGCATTCATTTTAAGCAATCGACAAGATTCTACAGCATTAAAACTGGCATTTGCGGCTATTAAGGAACATGCATGTATTGCTCCAAAAGTTTTGCTGACGGACGATACAGAATCTTTTTTTAATGCCTGGAAGACTGTTTTTGGTATTCCTGAGAAAAGACTATTGTGTACATGGCATGTGGATAGAAGTTGGAGACGTAGTATTTCCAGATTAATAACGAAGAAGGAAATTCAAGTTGAAGCTTACAAGATTGTTCGAAGTCTTTTAGTAGAAACAGATGAAGCAGCATTTGATATCATGTTAAAAGAAGCACTGAAGATGTTTGATGAAAAGGAAGATATGAAAGAATTTAAAAGATATTTTGAACAAACATATAGCAAGCGAAGTGAAGTATGGGCCTATTGCCACAGGAAGTGGTATGGAATAAATACCAATATGCATATTGAAAGTATGCATAGGACGATTAAGTATGTGTACCTCCAAGGAAAAAAAGTGAAGCGACTCGATAAAGCATTATTTAATCTAATGAAATTTGTAAGAGATTGAGTATTTGATCGACTTATTTCTTTGGAGAAAGGTAAGGTATCGTCAAAAATAGCTCAGCTGAGGAAAAGGCATAAAGTTGGCCAAAGTTTAACCAGCTTATGCATTCAAAACAATGAAGAAGAATGGTCAGTTTGCTCTACAAAAGGTAAGGACATATATATTATTTAAAAAAAAGGTTACGTGCTCGAAAGAATGCATTTTGATGTGTAGGGAATGCAACCACTGTTTGCATAATTTTACATGTACTTGCATTGATAATGCAGTTCAGTGGAATATGTGCAAACATATTCATTTTATTTGCAGCAAAAATTTAAACAAAGAAAGACTTTCCAGACATTCACATTTAACAGATGAAGAGATGATTATTTGCGAAGATCGTAAAATTTTGGAAAAAGAAGCTCATGTGGATAATTTGAAGGCCACATCTACAAGGACAGAAATTTCCAAGGAAGAATTTAAGAAAGAATGCATGCAACTAGTAGATAAAGCATCCCCAGAACATTATGGTAGTATTTTAAGTTTTCTAAGAAATGCTGTTGATTCATCACAGTTATTCCCTACACCAAATCAAGAAATTGCATCGAAAAACATGAATATGGAGCCACCAAATAAAAAGATAAAGACTCAGAGATATGTTTCAACAAAAAAGACGACTTCTCGAAAAACCTCAACTACATTGAAAAAACCTACACATGAAGAATGTCAAAGTATGTCAACAAGTCTGGTTTTGACAGCAAAATCAGTTTAAAATGTTAATTTTTGATTTTAACGTTATTTTTTTCAGTATGCATGTGCAATATTTGTATTTTTTAGGTGTTTTTAGATCATAGTGCAATATTATAGTGCAATGCTGATTAACTAGGAGTTTAATAATTCCTAACGATTTATGTGTAAGGGCAATACATGCATGTTCCTTTTTATTATAGGCAGTTTTAGATATAGAGTTCCTGATTCACAAGTAGGCATTTAAAAAATTTTCTGGCATATGTAATGTGCAATATATATGTTCCTTTTTACTGTAGGTTTGCTGTATGTAAAAACTCCAGGTTTACAATGTTTCTACTAGTTGATTTAAATAAAAAAAAAAAAAGGATACATTTGAACTTTTGCAAATGGATAACTGTATAAAAATGAGCTGGTTATATACATTAAATTTAAAGTCTCAATAGTAATGATATTGTAACAATTTAAAGATTTCTTAACTGAATAAAAACTCATATCTTATTTGAAATCACTTTCCCGTTAAAATAATTGTCATAGTTAATTCAGTCATGTTTAATTCTAAATATTACAGGTGATTTACAAACAAAAACTTAATTACATTTTTTCAGAAGTTAATTTTGTTCCCTATCCTAAAGATACCCATTTGTAGAGGCTCAACTGTATTCACTTCTCTGTGGCTGCTACCTTGACGTGGTAGAGAAGCTTAAATATCATTTGAAATTTCAAATGGTATAACTAAAAGCAGTCTCAAATTGAATTATTCATAATAAAATTTCAGTTTAGGAAAACTAAAATACACATTCTGTATTTTAATGTATTCCTCTTTATATCTAGAAAGAAGTATACTTCATTTATAATTCAAATACATCACATATGTGTAGTTGTAGCAAAAAGAGAAATCTAAATAAAATTTCTATAATTATTCTAAGTACTTTTTTTTGTCTCAAACTACTTGATCATTATCAAATAAGTCTGAGTTTAGCATCTTCTGAATTATGTAAATATGGCCTAACACAAAATGTAAACATAGATCTATGACATTAGGAGTAGGGTTAGTTATCACTCAAAAAGTTTAATTAATGTTGGTTCACACTTACTTCTGAATTCTATTAAAGCAAGAACTAAGTCAAAAGAATGCATGTAAATAAAAATAATTCTGAATAAAACTAGTGTAATACCAAAAACTTCAAACACACAAAATGCATCCATCAATCTTTGATTGTTAAGTTATTTTTTAATCTTTTTAATAATATTTATTATGTAATGATTTTAAAGAAAAAAAATTAAAAATAACTTTTAAAAAGATATTAACATTTTAGATGTAAAAAAAATTACTGTGTTGCGCTGTCATTTATACTATTTTGTTGATGATATCACTTATAATTTCCAATTTTTTAGAGTAATAAAAATAGAGTTATCAGACTTAATTATAATTTTTTTTGTTTCTCTTTTCAGGAAAACATTAGTTAATCTTCTATAATAATTTATTTTATATTGATCTTGCATAAATCTCTATCTTTTTAAAGTGTCATTATTTCTTGTGTGTTACTGTCTTATTTGTATCTGTAATTTAATGAATAGTATCTTTTTATGAAACCATGAATTGTGTGTGCATCAAACCTAATGACGTTAAAGGAGCAAAACATTAGATTTCCAAAATGAATTTCTTTTATACCAAAATCTTGTTTCTAGTTATAGTTAAATTTGGATAAAAAAAAAGGATCTATACCTTTATGTGATGCAATTTTGATCATATTTCACTTTTTGTGTACACGTGTTTTGTTTTTATCCTGGTTTCCTCTACTGCATATTTACACCTTGGAAGTTCAAAAACCTGCCTTACATTTTTAAGTATTATTATGGGGAATATTTAAATAAAAGGGGGGGGGGTGTAAATTACTGCAAGGTAATACATTTAATATATGTATATTAAAGATAAGTAATACAATGTATATATAAAATGTATGTAAATATCTTGTTTTAGAACTTTCAAATGAGAAAATGTATTAATTTTACTATTACAAGATAAGTGGCATAGTTTGTAAAAGATATATTTGGAAAACTAGTGATAGAAGCCTAAAACTAATGTTATCTTGTACAACTTTATACCGAATACAGCAAATTGAAAGGTTAATAATTATATATAAATGTCTGAATGTAATTTTTTTGTACCTTAGATATTAATTTGAATGTAAGAATATGTGAAAATAGTTATTGTGTTACAGCTACTTTGTTGGAAATTTCAAACCGAACAAAAATAAGGATTATATACATTCCTTAATTTTTTCCCCTTCAGATTACTCTTTTAATTCACTTTTATTTGTGTTTTATAATAAGAATTTTGTTTGGTTGAGATACTAGCTGATGTTTTTTATAAGGCTAAATGTACTTATAATTTTAGTCTTTTAGAGAATATTTGTTAGTGGCTTTTCAATGTACATCATTGCATTTATATAATTGTTTTTATTACTATTTGTTTTAATTGAACTAATATTGTGGATGAGAAATTGTTAATTATATATGTGTGTGTATATATATATATATAGTGTTGAAATTTTGTTCAAAATAAAAATTTTCTTTTGTATATGGAGTTTTTCAATTGACTGAATTGCATTACACAAATAACTGTAATTAATACATTGTGGAATAAACTTTTAATACATGCTTTCATGTGAATTATTCATGAACATTTTTCAGGTTACCATAACTTTAAAAATAAATACAAAATTGAATGTTAACTAAGTTATTAAGAAATAAAAATATAGATTATATTTACCCTTATTTGAAAGACTACATTAAAATCATACAGAAGCAATACAAATTACTGATTACAAATCATTCAGTGATATTTTTTACTCTATATCAAAGTTAATATAGTATTTTCAGGTACAGAAATCAGGTAGCCAAATTTTCCAATCAAGCATTGATAATTTGATTTCTTTTAAGTACTTCATTTGTGTGTTAAACCAAAATTGCACAAATTATTAATAAACCATATGTTTTTTCTATTATTTTTTTAAATAATTATAATTAGGTTAGATATTAGTACATATTATTTACATTAAATTTCCATCAGGGAGAAATATTTTAAATTGGCATTGAATATGAAACTGAGAAAAGTATAAATGTTTTTTAACTTTAAATAGTTACTCTCTTTAAAAACTAATCTCAGCTACTTTTCATTGTACTTTGGGAAGAAATTTAATATCTTTAATTTATTTATTCTTTTGAAGACAAGTAATTCATCCCATGAAAATCCAATAATTCTTTTACAAGAACTGAATCTTCTTAATTTCATATAAAAAATATGTTTTATAAGTACAACCCAAGAAAACAGAATACACACAATTTTTAACTTCAAACTTACTGGGGAAAGAAAATTTCTCAAATGTAGTTTTATGTAAATTTCTAGAAATAAATCATTAGGATCTTGTACAACCTACTTTCCTAGAGAAATATTCTTCAATAAACATTTTAGACTAGTATTGAAGGAAGTTAAGACTGCAAATTACATTTTAAAATGAGATTGCTTGCTTTATATACTGACTAAATGCCTTTTGGGGGGGGGGGATCTTGTCTTTAACTTATTTATTCATTTAAAGGCTCTAATAATTTACCTCCTAAAACTTCAAAAGAAATGCTTTAAAATAATAAACCATCTTAATTAAACAAAAATGTATATAAAAAATCTAATTTTATATTTTAAGTAAATAAGTCCTCTCCAAAAAACAAAAATATATATAATTTCCTACGCATTGAAAAATACATATTTCTCAAATGTAAATTTTCTGCAGGAATATATCTTCATTAGAATCTTGCTGTACCTTCTCTCTAGTATTATTCTTCCTGTTATTCCGTTTTTATAAGCAAGATGAATGTTTTTGCACTAACTAGGTTGGTTGAAAATTATGGATTTATTGCAAGCATTGGTACATTACATTGAAGCACTTGCATAGGATAATATTTTCTTTTATGAAAATATTAATGCTAGAAATTTAAAATGTTATATCAACACTAATTACAATGTTTAAAAAGGACAGTATATCGAGTTTTATGCTATTAACTGTTACATATGGTAATTTATCTATTTAGTTTTTAAGCAATTAGAAGAGCTTTAAATGCAACTTTGATGAAATACTTTTTAGCTAATTACTTTTAAAACCTTTGTTCTGTCATAGAAACTTCTGTGAAAATCACCTTAAGAAGTATTTATTGGTAATGAATTTACACACACCTTTTTTTTTACCAATTTTGTATGAAAATGAAAAATATTCCAAAAATGCTTGAAATACTTTTAAAATTCTCTTTTAAAATCAATAGAACTAAATACTATTTCAAACCTCATAAACATGATAAAATTGAATTTAATCATCCAAAAAAATCAATTATTTAGAAAATTATGAAACACAAACTTTTTTAAAAACTAATAGAAACCTTGTTCTATCAAGAAATATCAAGTTATATTCCTTTCATATTCTCTGACAGATTCGCATCACTACTGTGTTCTACGCGAGGATTCTTCCAGTCCGATTCAATGATCTAGGATTCTTCCTGTTCAAATCCCTTTTTCCCCTATCGAAAAATCCCTATCTTTTAGGATTTTTCCTGTCTCCAACGCTATGTGTAAAGAACATTCTCTCCCCTTCCCCCTTCGTTTCCTGTGGGATGGGGGGGGGGATACAGTGTTTATGACAAAATAACAAGCCGAAAAGGCTTTACGAGCTGAGGATGTTTACATTAAGAGTGTCGAAATTTACAAAGCTTTCCAGCGTTTTACATTTCTTTGGGAAAGTTTAAAATCTTTGTGTTAACAACCCATTTAGGAGACCAGCTTTGCGAAAACGGAAAATTAAATTTTTAATTTTTAAAACAATTTTTTGGTTATTTTTCAGTTAAAGTAAAATTTTAATTTTTTTTCGTACTTTAATTGTTGATTGTATATTAATTTTATTTTCATATTTTGAAGAAAAATAATTTAAACTTGGATCCTTAATGGGTTAATGATAGTTCAAATGGTTAGTTTGAATTTGGTGTCAAAGCTATTAGAGAGAAGTGTTATCTCAGGTGTCGTTCTTGTCATCAACCTGTGGTTAAAAATTAAGTCTTTGCGTTGCTTCTAAATGTGATAAATATAACCTTTCAATCAATTATTAAAAATACAACCTATGTATCGATTGAGTAAGATTAATAAGATTTAATAACGTTATAGGGGAATCTTGTTCTGAAGCCTTAAACTTTTGTTGGGTTATCTTGGTCCCTTTTAGGTAAGAAAAAAAAAATAACAGCATCCTCATTTCAATTTACAAATAGAAGAAAAACATAAATATATATATATATTTATTTATTTTCTTATAACTTAGGCCAATCTTACCAATATGTGTTAATAAACATATTACATATTCTATCAAGTAGATCAAGATTGCACCTTTTTTGCATGGCTTTATCAGGAATTCCGTGATTTGAATACAACACTATAGTATTTATTGATTTGAAATGTTCACTTTTATGAGAACGAAAAGTAGAATTTTAATTCTTTTATACATATATATATACGCATAAAAGAATATATACATATAATAATGGGAAGTAGTGTACACAGATTATTTTTATGACAGGGATTATATTTTAAAAAAAAAACATAGACTAAAACACCAAGACTTAATCTTCATGCTAAAATTAAAAATTTATTCGTCTTTGGGTGGGGTTTGCATCCCATCCTTCTGCACTCCTCTTATAATGGAATTTCTGATTAGAAGTATGATCAGGTTGTCTGATTTTATTCAAAGATAAAAAAGGAATAAAAATCTGTAACTCTCTCTCCCGCTTCCATGTTTTTATTTTTCTTCCATTAAGCAAAATAGAACTACTCCACACACACACACACATTTATAAATTAAACAATAATCATTTACCATATGCTACAGAAGAACGCATTAAAAATGTATGAAAAAAAAGTATCAGTATATGATTTTTATGCAACTGCCAGGAATCACTTTATTCATAGTATTTTACTAAAGATAGAGAATAAAAATTTAAGCATAGGCTTTATTTATAGTTTAGTTTATAATAGCTAAAAATTTTGTAGTAAATTTAATTCTAAAAATAAAAAGGAAATAGATTATTGGACAAATCAGTTTAAAATGTCAACAAATATGTCTTTCACACATAAAAAAAATTACCTGATTACATAACAGAAATTAAGATAATATTTTCACATTTTAAAATAACACTTACATGAACAGATTTAATTAAAAAGTACTTTCATCTACAAAATGTGCTTTAATATACCAATATATATTATAAAAAACATCAAATTTCTCTGCTTGTAATTAACCTTTTTATATCTTACATAAGGATAAAAGTCGAAATACGTAATTCATTTTCAAAGTATTATTAATCACAGTAAATGGGTTACCAAAAAATTATATAACAATCTTTTTTTATTTGTAATTAAGTTTCTCATTTACTAAGCTCAAATATATATTTCTTCTGCAAAATTAAATTCACTAAAAATTTTGATTTAGGTGAATGAAAAAAAAACAGATTTTTATTTTTACAGTGAAAATTAGATACGTAAGGGAATTTCACTATTATACTCAAGACATGGAAGAAAAAACTGCCTGAAAAACAATCTCCCAAATGGAGAAATATCTCTTGTTTCAATGAACCACTAGGGTATAGAAAAATGCTATGACGCCACACCAGGCAACCCAGAACAATGACGTCATTGCTCATCTACCAATGACAAGCAACCTCTTTTCCTTTGACCGTGCCGAAAAGGAACACCCAAGTCGTGAGTAACTCAAAAAGTTCTCTCTATTTAACGTCATGCATAAAAACGTGTATGCTCTACAAAAAAGGTAAACAACCCGACGGTTACGCTTGCAGTTAATCTACAGTTAATTGCGTATGAATAAATAAAACAGAGAGTGGCTTTGGAAAAGCTTCCCAGATTTAAGAGGTCAATGTTTACATTTCTATCTGTCAAAGGGGGCGTGGCTAATCAGCTGATTATTTTTTGAAAATCATTTTAACATACTTCTAATTAGTAAAATGGCAAGTACAGTACATCATTGGAAAGGTCCTGATTTGGGGATTTTAGAAATATCAAAAACTCAAAATCGACTTCCCGAAGGTGTTTACCCTACTGACTCCCCCTTAAAAAACTTTTGAAATGACTGCCCCCTTGTAAGCCCATTACACTCAAATTTATATTATCTGAGACTGCCGGCTCTAGCAATTTTGCCGTCCCGGACAAAAATGAAAAATGCCGCCCCTCTCGCCAAAGTAAAAAAAAACTATTATTCAAAGATAAAAATTGGTCATAAATGCACACCTATAAAACTTGAATATTCCTTGCGAAGAAAAAGAGAGCTAACAGTTCATATATATGTATATATATATACTAAAAACTAAAACATAAGAAATTGCCACTGTTTTATATTCCTGACTTTTAATTCTGAAAACTTTCTGATCAATTTGTTCAGCTATTTCATGTTCGATAGCCAATGTAGCTAAGCCATTTAATCTATCTTTAAAGTTTGTGAACTGTAAGAAATTTTTTATTAATTTTAATTTTGAGAAATTAATATCTACACTTTCCAAACTTATTAGCAAAGAAAATAAAATAAATGCAATAGCAAGATTTGGAGCAAATTCTAAAACAGAAATAAATTTTAAAACTTCAACTAGGCTTTTTTTTTTAAACTGACATTTTCTCATCTGCTCAATCAAGCGCGTTTACATCCAATGATTCTCCGTCGGTCAATATCAGGCCTGCCCCCGCATTTCTAGTAAATTTAGCCCTAATTTTTTTTAAAGTTTCTCAACTATTAAATTTGGAAGTTCTCTTCCAGTTAATCTTTCAACTGGAAGGAAACCAAAAAAAAAAAAAAAAAAAAAAAAAAAAAAAAACTTTATTAGAGTTAGATTTTTCAATACATGTATACCTTACCAAAAATGTCATTTGTTCGATCTTGCTGGAATCAGGGGCGCAATCTAAAATTATCGAATAACATTTAGCTTGTTTAATTTTATGAACAATGTGTGATTTAATATTCTCATATAAAAGAGAAATTATCTCGTTCTGAATATTTTTCCCTAGATAGTGTACTTTAACTTCCTTTTCCAAATTTTCCATAACAAAAAAATAAGGTATTTTTAAAATTTTTTCCAAATGCCGGCCCAGACATAGGTCCGGTTTGTCCGACCCTAGTGCCGCCCCTGTCTGAGAAGTCCTAAGTTTTTGTATGTATTCTAAGGGGAAAAAATTTCTAGTGCTCTTCTTAAAAAAATTCGCATTTATATTTATATACGAAATGTTCACTTAAACTTTTTGCTAGATATAATTTAACAGAAATACTTTTTTAAATTTTGTATAACATATTTTTTACGGTTCAGTTTTATTAACTTAAATGTTTGAATTTTATTGTTGCATTGACAAAGTATTTTATACGTGCTTCAGCATTCGATTTTTAAGAAATTTAAAAGAATTTTATATACGAATTTGTATATTTAATTTCTAAATAAAATATAAACTTTGTACTTTTAAAATCTTTTAATTACATGTTTCGAAAATAAGATATAAATGTTTGTCATGCATAACATTATTTGCAGCTTCTTGATCTTACAAATTTCTAAGTGCATGTGAATACTTGGTACATATGATGTTAATTGTATTGCGATTTACGATTACTTGTAACAAAATGAAGCTCTTATAGCCTACCTAGCGAATTTTTGAAATTGCATACGAAGTTTTATTTTTCACTTTTTTCAGCAAAGTACAAACTTTAAAGCATCAAAAAATTTTTTGTTATGGAATTATTCAATATTTTTCTTTAGCAAAAAGTATGAACACAAAAAGAATAAAAGCTGATTGGCTTTCTTCCTTTCTCATTAGATAACTTTTGAAGGATGTGCACAGTACAGTCCTACATTCTTTTATAAAATTGAAAACGGAAGAATGTATGTATTCTGAAAAAAACCTAAAATTTTAAATTTATCTTCTATTCAAGTATTTCCTAAAATTAAAGACAAATTTAAACAATGAGAGAAAATCCTTCCTTTTCTTTGTGTATATGCTGTGGCGAATTTTACTTATTGAAAATTTATGTTATTTTTCAATTTTTTTCGTTTTTCCAAGTGTTACTTGAAAATAAGTTTCAGGTTCCATGAAAAATGCATCTTTAACTTACACAGGAAGCTATTTCTTCTTGATATTTTTTTTAATAACAGTATTATTCATAATAAGCTATTTTCCTGTTTGAGTATTTCGCCACCACTCGTATCTGTAGTAAATAGATTTATGTAATTTTGTCCCACTCCTCTGTTCTTTTGCAGGTTGTTTTTTTTAAAAAAATTATAATAATATTGTATCATTTTCATGCTTATTTTTTGTATCGTTTTCTGTCTATCCCAAGTTAAATCGAACCTGGTTAATCTCTCACTAAAGTTTACTCAGGAAAACTCATACACATACATGTAAGTAGTATGTAGCTTTACTTTCCTCTGTTCTGCGTGAGTGAATTTTAACGTCACCCTGTTCAGTTACACGAGGGATTTTAGCGACGAACCTCGTAATTTTGAACCATGGTCAAGTGACGAAGACGACGCCCGAGCTGGCATCCCCTCTCCTAACTACCACACCACACCAACGGGAGGACATTTGATCTGTCGACAGATTTGACATCCATCCTACCCCTACACGGCGGGTCTTCAGTGGTACTGGACTCGAACTCATGACATGCCAGCCACGAGTCTGTTACCTTGACCACTAGGCTAACAGTGCCACTTCCTATGTTCTGCAGAGCATAATAAAGGACTGATTTTAAAGTAGCTTTGTATATTTAAAATACTAATATATTTTTACTTGATAAAGCCCAATCAAAATAGGACCCTTGGTTTTTTTGTTGTTGTTGCACTAGGGCATTTGGTTACTTAGTTACGTCCCTTATATATAACTCTAGATTAAATAAAAAAAAAATTAATAGTGTATTTCCAATCCGAACCGTCTGGAGAGTAAAATGTCAACTCAGGTGTCATCCTCCTCAATTCACCGTGATTTAAAATTGCGAAGTTCGTCACCTCGATACCCCTCACATTGTATGGCCCAACGAACTTCAATCAGAAATTAATGAAAAATCTATCTGTTTACTTTTATTATAGTAGAAGTTTCTGTTCACATCTATATTTTTTTATTTCAGAGAGCGCAATTACTGTTGGATATTGATTAGGTTTGCTTTCAAACGTTTCTAGCATTCTGTATTAATTTTTAAAAATACGTTTCAAAAATAGATTTTTACAATGTATAAAGGTACTATCCCTGCTTACGTGTTTTTAAAAATTATATATTTTTTGGAAAAAAATTAAAAATTTTAAAAACAATGAGTTAAATCAATGATTTTCAAACATTCATTTTTTAAGTTAGCAGCCTAAAAAGGAATCAGCAAAAAAGTAAACGAAAAATATTTATATTTCTTAGAAAATTTAAAATATGTATATGTGTTCTACTTCTATGGTCATTTTACTTTGACCTTTTTTATCTCGCTATAATCTTAAATAAAGTTTTCACACACCGTCGAATAGTTATAAAAATAGACTTCTAAAATAGAAGCATGACTTCGATATTTTTCTCTCTCTTACAATTATATTTTCATTAAATTTCTCACAAACAAATTCCGTTGAAAAACTTAATAAAAGTGTAATAATGATAATGTTTGATGTGCAGCATAGTGAGATACATAATAGCAATTATTTTCCAGTATTTATTAAAATGTCTATTTTTATGTTATTAACTACTTTACAAAAACTCACAAAAATTATTAATCCAGTTACATTTAAAATATTTTGCGTTCTAATCAAGATAAAGCGTTAAAAATATCTAGCCAAAATAATAAATCAGGAAAAAAGAAACAAGAAAAATGTTCCCAGGTTTTCATAATAAGCAGATTGTCCTGTTCGTCTTCAAAGTGTCATACAATAGCCCCCCCCCCCCCGTGAATCATGAGATGGGTCACTTACAAAGGAAAGTATTGCATTCACCATCTAAGATAGGAGATAAAAGCCCTGACAGGCATAGGCGCTCCAATAGAAAACTTCACTATAAAGGAATGTATTTAGGGAGTGGAGACAAACTAACATTTCTTCCTCCCCTAGGAGGGTCCATTTATTAATCATACTGTAGCACCACACTTTCCTCTCTTTCATAGCAATTCTCCAAATAAAATATCAGAAAAATTAATTTGAATAGAGGCATGATAGAAAAATCAAAAGTATGAAAAAACATTCACTTTGAAATAATGGGGAATAGTGAAAGAAAAAAAAGAACAACAAATTAAATTTACATTCAACCATTATTTTAATTAATTTCTTTTTGTTTTTAATAGAAAGGACTGAGAATTATTGGAGTAATTCAATATCATTCATTTTCAGTTTTCGTGTCCTTAATTTAATGTTACTGAGTTACACACAGCAAAGATTTTGCCACTTTCTTCTAGTAAACTAAGTTTGTGATTTTTCCTTTTGTGAGCATAATTTGACCAGGCATAGAATGTTCAATAATACATTAAATTTGAAATAGTATATGGCTGTGGAAATTATCTAAAATCTGAACTTTTAAATAACTTCAGCAATAAGTTTTAAAATTTTAATTAATCTTGAATTGTACACAATTTATTAAAATGCTTTTAAAATTTCAGAAATATAATCCCTGGGTTAGAGTTGGAAAGATAGTAGTGTTTTGAAAAAGAAATTTAAAAACTGAATTCATATCTGCTTAAATAAAACAAAAGAAACTGAATATAAAGAAGTATAACATTTCAGTCAACACTGAAATTCTAAAAATCACAGCTTCCTGTTGTGAATGTGTGGAATTTAGGAGAATGAAATGTTATCTGATTAAATCCTCCACATAAAAAGTATACAAAGATAGCATGTCAAGTTATTGAGATTTTATACATATATTGATAGAAATTTTATACATGTGAAACAATTTTTAAAAAAATTATTCAACACACACACAACAGTAAATTATAACATCAAATACTTCCTCACTAAATTATATATATATTGACATAAAAAATAGTTAAGAGGAATAGTGAGCAAATATTATTCCTTCCTATCAAAAATGACATTTCAAAATGAATAGCTGCTTCAATATATTAAGATGACAAAGATTTTGAAATTCAAAATGTAATATATATATATAGATTTTTTTTACAAATAAATTATTTTATTGTAGTTATACTGTGGTGAGGTAGTATGTTGGTCAAGAAATATTTATACCAAAATAAACAATTTTTGTTTTATTTTTAATAATGATATGTTTTTAATACTTATATAAAGAACAAATTAAAATTCAGTATTCATTTTTTAAAAAAAATAATAAATCTGCAACCCTTCTAAATTATTTTGAAGTACCTTCATATTTCTCAAAAGCATGAATATTTTTCAGAGCATCTTTTTCTATTATGATCTTATTTAAGTCAGGGCAGTTTTGTTACAAAAGCTGCTGAATTGTTCATGGTGCTAAATACTGGCTAAGTTGCAGCCTTAGTGCCAGGAAGAAAAAATGGGGAACTCTGACACTTTTAAACATTTAAACAATTATAACTTCAGGTTCTTATCAAAATATGCAGTTATATTTTCATCTACCTCTGAAATTGGCACATTTTATTGGACTAAGTGAAGGCATTTTTGGACAGTGTAGCATTGATAATTAAAAAAATATATGCTATAAATTTAGGACTAAAACCGAGTAGTGAAAAATTGAAGCAAGCACTGAACATTCGGAACAGGAACGGGAAATTTGGGATAATGTACAATCAGGTTCAAAGGAAATTATTAAAGGAATTAAACATGAGAAAGAAAAAATGTATGAATCTTTCTTTTTAACAACCCCCAAATTAAAAAAAAAAAAGAGGAAGAAAAACTTATACATTTTTCTTTATTGAAGTAAAATTTTCAGGAAAACTCAATCTCATTTTTTAAAACGAATATTTAATTTATATATCTCAATACATCAAATTCAAATTTTTATTTCAAGAAATTATAATTCAATGAAAGAAAACAGCCACTGTCATGTAATAATATATTCTTATTATTAGAAATCTTATTTTTTTAAAAAAAGAATTCTGTATGAAAAAAATTTTTTTTTTTCAAAACCTATAACAAAACCTTGTTTTTACTGGAATATGTGTTCCAAGCAAAATATACATTAAGGTATTTTGAAAATTTAGCATTATTTTCCTGCCATTAATAATTAATTTTGAAGTACTAAAAACTTATTTTAAAATTATCTCTACTCAATATAGCTAAAAAAAAAAAAAAATAATAATACAGTTTCATGAAATTTACTTAAATTTTTTTTTTTAAAAAGTACATCAATACTACTGATGATTGAAATGATTATAATACTATACTTTTTAATAATTTTTTAAAAATGTTTTCAGTTTTATACTACAGAATTTTAAGTTTAATCACGTTTTAGGCATAGCTGAAATATGAATCTTATTGTGAACAATGGTTATAACGAATTTTGAGCAAAGTAAGAACAGAACTCTGTAAAATAAATTATCCCCTTTATATATTAGCTAAATCACAATATAAACATAATTTTGGACTGTTTTTTAACTGAAAAATTATATGGAATTCAAGTCAATTTTTGTTTAGCATAAGCTGAAAATAATTTTAATTCTAAACAGTATTTAAAAGGCAATGCATGTAATTCCTACCATTTTATAACAGTCAATATGATAGATAAATATAAAACACAATTTTCTTCTTTTATCATTAATACATATATATAATTATTATATTATATATATATCAATATTTTTCTAGTTATGTTTCTTAGAATCTGTTTTTTATCATTTAGCTTTGTGGGTAGTATAATTTTGTCTTATTATTTTTTTTTTCATTTTATTATATTATATATAATATAAGAATTGCTCTAAATGAAAATATGATTTAATTTCAGCTGCAAAAGTTAAAAGGATTTTGTAACAATAATCCTCAAGTGTCTGTTTAGAAAAAAATTTGCTAAACCTGATTCAAATGTTATAAGAATTAATAAAAATTCACTAAAAATTGCAAATAATCAAAAATATATCAATAAACTAAAATATTTTACTCATCTATTTTAAGTCTACAATATAGTTACAGTTCTACATTTGTTTTTCCAGTTTCATTTAATATTTTTAAAAATTTAATCTTAATTTTTTTATTTTATAAACATACCATATTTCTAATGAACTTGTATACAACAAATAAACAATAAAAAATATTTATATCTTAAAATTCATACAAAAATTGCAAAAAACATCGAAATTGTTCAGTAAGTAAAGTTATAAACAATAAACGCACAATATTTATAATAGGTTATTAGATTCACACATACTGAAACACACACTCAACACAGCATATTTAAAAATACAATACATTGCACTTTTTATTGTAATTATGTTGAAAGTAGCCAATAATTCATAGAGAGCCAAATATAGCAACCCCAAAACAGAGAAATTTGAATTCCAACTCTGTAAAAAAAATAGGAATAGATGCTGCCAACGAAATTGCGCATTACATGTCGGCCTTG
>BMAO01029546.1:0-14458 GCA_019973975.1 Trichonephila clavata | reverse complement strand
TTTCTAACTTTTGACACATGTTATGGGGATCAATGTCGTTGAACTCATTTTAACAAGTGCTTTACTCACTGATAGCAATAAAATTGCCGCAATTTCTTAAGCAAAAAACTCAAACAAAATTAACAGATTGTAATAATTACTAAATTTAAGAAACGTGTTAATATATGCTTAAAAATATTGATTATAAAATTATGTCGATTATAATTACTTGTAGACTAAAAATTAGAAAATTTCATTAAATGCCATTAATTCATATATATAAAGGAGAAAAGTAACTAACTCTCACAATATATCCAGAACTATTAAAGCTGCTGATTTGGAATTCCGTAGGCATGCTCCTTTCATGTAGTAGAGCTCCTCTACAAAATGAAAATCTGTCCCGAAGTGGTGTTTCGAGAGATTAAGATAAACTATAGTTAATTAATACAATTTTTAAACTATTAAATGTACAGACAAATTTGATAAGGAGTAGAGATTTTTTTCATGGAGTAGAGATACGCTACAAATTGTTTTTACGAAATTGTCTTACAGATAATTATTTTCATTTTTAAATAATTAGACATACAGTCTTGAAAATTTGTAAGATGATTCCTTTCATGGGGTAGAGATTCGTTACAAAATGGGTTTTACAAAGATTGCCCCCCCCCCCAAGTGGCGTTGTGGGGGATTCAAAGACGTTATTACTTTTATTTTTAAACTAATAGACGTACAGTTTTGAAAATTGGTCAGCAGATTCCTTTGATAGAGTGTAGATCCGCTAAAGAGCCAAAAAAGAGGCCATCCCCCAAAGAGGATTTCGAGGGATTAAGGGCGTTATACATAAATATTCCCGTTTTTAAACTACAGACATGAAAACTTAACTATTTGAGAGTCAGGTTCTCTTTTTTAAAAAAAAGATTCTCTATAATAGGGTTTTTGTGAAAAGTCGCTTTCCCTTTCAACGCCACTCTACGTAGAAGGGGGGAGGGGAGGGTTCGAGAGGTAAAGGGACGTTGTAGAAAAATGCTTTATTGTTTTCGAACTATAAGACCTACTGACGTGAAATTTGGCAGGCATGTTTCTTTCATGGAATAGAGATTTGCTCCAAAAAGTGTTTTGGGAAATCTATACCCAAGGGGGGATGCAAGAGATGTGGGGCATGATAGATAACTATTCCTGGAAACGAACTATGAGAATAACAGACTTTAAATTTTGCAGACAGTTTCTTTTCATGAAGTAAAGATCTACTACATAACGATATTTGTGAAATACGAGCCATAAGGAGAGATTGAAGTACATTTCTGGGAAACGTTTGTTATTATTGTTTCCATACAGATTTTTCCTGATGGGTACGCTATACAAAATTTAAAAAAAAAATATTGGTTTACAAAAAAAAATATCAATAATTATTTTATTTAATAACAATTACTTTATTTATTAATAACAAGTGTTCATGAATTTTAAAATTATTTTATATGAATTATAAAGTATATTATAAGATAAGTCTGTATTTAACGAATTTTCCAAGTAACGGACTTTTCTTTGGGATTTAGAATTTTCGTTAAATGAATTTCCGAATGTAATTACGAAACCTTCAAGGAATATAATCATGTTTCTAATTTTTTTTTATATATCTTCACATTTTATATAATTAAAAAGGCTACATTAATTTTTTAAAGAGCAAGAATTATTTTATATTGTAATGATTGAAATGTATATTGAAATATTTTGGTCCTACAGAGTAATTGTACGCAACATACATAGGCACAAGCAAGCGTAGCATATACCGTGTAACTATATAGTAAGAAAATTTACGATACATATCATAATATAATCACACATTACTAAACAATTTAATAAAAAAACTTATTACTTTTTTAGTGATTAATAATCCCTTGTAGATGCACGTCAGTGATTTTGCCTGTGTTTAATATGTGAGTGTTCAAAATAATATGATAAGCATTGATAACGAACATTGAATAATTGCAAATCAAATATTAAGAACTCTTTAAAAAATATTTCTTTACATTATGAGCTATATTTACTATCATAAATTTCCTATTTTTCAGAAAATGTTGTAAATGTGTCCACTTAGCTGAATATATGTTTAATTCAGGCGTGTAGTGTGTTGTGTGTGTTACGGATCCATGTTTCCTCCATTGCCCAATATATATGTAAAAAATCCTCTTTATTTCATAAATAGCTCCAAATAACGCTCTGAATTGCCAATGCATTGTTGTTGTTTTTTATCGACAATGAGCAAACGCGGCACCCACTTTGAACACAGCTTTCTCATTGACAAATGATCACGCAAAAAAGTGAATGCACTGCCTTCTGATACCTTTAAATTATTTGCTCTCTCACGCAACTTCAATTTACGATCGTATTAAACGATTGTATGGACATTTCAAAATATTTTCTGGAACACTTGGAGAATTTGGGTGACCTGAACGTTCAGCGTCTTTTGTGTCTGTGTGACCATTTTTTAAATCAGCATTTCACCTTTTAACAGCTGTTAGCGATGAATCAGAGCCACTTACCAAGTCACTGTTTTGCTTGAACAGTGTTTTTCCCCATCAAAGTGCGGTACTTAAATAACAATCGAAATTTCCTTTTATCCATGGTTTCTAAACAAACAAAAGTTGCCACCAAAAGCCACTGTATCTATCAATTAAAGAAGGTATTACCACGAAATTTTGACACGTGCCCTTTGAAAGTTAGTACTACTATGTTAGGCTTTGAAAAGTTAGAAGGTAGTGCCATCTATATGTTAGTTCCCGGACTTATTGAATGATGTGTTATACCATGTGCATTCTTTAAACTGATATTTATCATACTATAAAATACGCAAAAGGGGTCATCGATATGTTTTTCATCTGCATGACATGCTGCTACACGTCTGATCTAATATGTCCACGGTTCCTTTTGTTGCACTAAAAAATTCAATTATTTCTATTTTCAACTTTCTTTATTTAAATTCGGTTCTTAATGGAATGTATATAGAAGGGGAATAAACATTTGTTTTGTTATGTTTTGTATTATATTATACAAGAGTTTTATAGCTTGATCAAAGTAATACATATAAGTTCTTAAACTTCCAGATCGCACCTCTGAGAGTTCAGGAGAAATTTCTTGGTTGTTTTTCCGAATAGTTCCAACAACTATGAAATACATAGGTAACTTCTAAAACTAGTCAGCTAAGGGTATCAAAATATACTAATTATCCATTGTAATGTTTCTATTAGTCGCTTGAATATTCCTTGTTTACTTTTCGACGAAGTAATTCCATGGAGCAATCCCTTTGGTTTGAGTATTTTCTCCGCGAAAAGTTTTGATATCATCCCGACAACGCAGAAAAAAAAATCGAATACAAATTCTCAATTCCAAAAGGTACTGCTATCAACTCGTCTTTCGGACTAACATTGTTTTAAAATACTTCACGCGAAAATATTTTGAGCAAAATAAATATCCTTATTTCTAGTAACCAAGGTCATATAAAGGTACTGAGTTGCACTTTTAATTTCCTGTTTCGTGAGAGAGAAGACAAAGTTAACTCATGGACAAAAAAAAAAAAAAAAAAAAACGAGCCTTAGAGTAGTCGCATACGATGTGTAACATCTGACATGTTATCGTGGTAAATTCGCAATAGCAACTTAAATCCTGAAAAAAATGAATCGAGTATGATTGGAAATAATTCTCTATGGAATAATTTTCTCTTTAAGGGGAAAATTTTATTTAATTAACACAAGGAGTAATGCAATTTTTTATTAAAAATAATTATTTTTGTTCAATTTGGGGAAAAGTGGTAATGATAATTTATAATAAAAAAAAATATGACACATATACTTGAGTTTTCAAAGTATTTAAAAACTGTTGAAAAATAGCGTCAATAACAGTACCACTGTTAGTTGTCGAAACATTTCGATTTGCGTTCATTTCGAGCTTGAGTTCATCATTCAAAAAAGCTAGGAGTGGCTCAGCTTCTAGCAAACTGAAGTTAACTTTAAAATCATCACTCAAAATCATGGAAAGCGAGTGATAGTTCAAAAAAAAAAAAGAGCAGAACCACTTTCGGTATTTGGCAAAAGTAAAAAAATGCAGGAAATCTTTAATTTTTTGGTACCGTTTGATTCAGAGAAATGTATACGACCACCGAAATCACTTTTTGTCCATTTTCAAATAAGCATTTTGCCGCACATATGTCCCCAATATCTTGACTAACAATACCCAGTCCACTTGTTTGACGATAAGTAATATCCATATGTCAAGCCACAACATGCGAGTTATTCTGTTTACGATAGATCGTAACACCAGCTGCTCCATGGCTCGGTCGTTTAAATTGTACGCAGTAATCGAAGTCAGGTATCGAAACACGTTCATCATTGTATAACCATGTCTCTGCCTGAAGGATTTAGCTTCTTCGCTGATCCTAAAGTGAGAAAACAAAAAGATCCCACGACCTAGACCGCAGGGGGTGGGGGAGGAGTCCCTCCCGAATGAAGGAGAAAAAACAGAACTTCGCTGAATAACGCACGCTTTCCCAACTTCCTGTTACGCATTTCCGTCCCTTTTCACGAAATCATTCCCACAAATCTCCATCAATCGAGAGGAAAGATGTTACACATCAAAAATTAGCGCACCAAGAAGGATTCGTAAAAATGAAACACAATTTTACGTACGTAATGACTACTTTGATATAAGTAAATGATTAGAAAATCAAAGAAAAAGGAAAATTTATTTCAGAGAAAAAGGCAAAAGAACGGAATATTTAATACCATGTGCAACCCCTGTAGCATGAATCCACAATGCAATACAATCGGGCATTGAGATATACAAGTTCTGTATGATTTCTTCATTTCATTCCATATTTGCTGTAACCTTGCCTCTGGTTCGTTCAAACTCGTGGGATGCCCAACCTGCAGTCCCAAATGATCCCAGATATGCTCGATTGGAGACAAATCTCGGGATTGGGCAGGCCAAGAAAGGGTAGTAACAGTGCAAACACAGTCTTGTGACACCCTTGCCGTGTGAGGCCGAGCATTGTCTTGTTGAAAAATGGCTTTTGAGATCCGTTGCATAAGTGGCAACACATGTGGTTGTAGGATTCCATGGAGGTACAGCTGGGCTGTCATGGTGCCACGTATCAATACTAGGGGTGACCGTGTATTGTAAGAATTGATACCACATACCATCACACCATCTGTGGTAGCGGTGTGTCGCTGTAAAGCAGAGGCAGATTGAGGCATTAAAACGGGGTCTCCACACACGAACACGATTGTCATCACTTCTGAAATTGAACCTGGAATTGTCGCGAAAGGCGACCTGGTTCCATTCCGCTGCAGTCCAGTTTCCGCGTGTGCGGCACCACTCCAAACGGAGGCGTCGATTGATGGGCGTGAAGGGCAGCACACGTATTGGGTGCTGCGATCCCAAATGTCCTTAAACAATGCGGCTTCTTATGGTTCGAGAAGAGAAAAGGGCCTCTACTGAAGGTTCTGCCTATGCCTGGATGGCAGCCAATGAAGCAGTTGGCTATACGAGTGCATTTCTTACAATATGGCAGTCTTCTCGACGGCTTAAAACCTAAACTAACTAATTGAAACTGAAAAAAAATAACAATAATACTTGGTTCATACTTTTGTTTTATTTTTATATTATTCTTAAATATCAAACAGTTGGACTTTAAAAAAAACTCGGTTTTTTTTTCTAAAAAATTTCATAATAAGTCTATAAGTAACATTTTTTCACCTTTTAATTTTCTGTTGGAAAAGTTTGAAGTGACACCCATAGTTTTTGAAGTGACACCCATAGTTTTTGAAGTGACACGCATAGATAGTAGCACTCTTCCCAAAAAGGTTGGCCACCCTTGTATTAAACAGTTCATGCAATATGCTTAGTTAAAATATTTAAGCACAAGTAAAATTAAAGAACTGAGGGGTGGTGAGGATTAAATCAGAGAAAAAGTATAAATATATTCAAAATTATAAGTGGATTAAACATTTTTCAATAAAAAAAACCGAAAAAAGTTAAACATAAGAAATGTTTTTGCTTTAACAATGATAATAATATTTAAAAGTATAGTTTAAGATGTTTTATTTTCATATCATGATTATTTCATTTGAAAAGCTCTTTAATATATTTTAGAATTATATTTTTGAAAAGTATTTACATAATTATTATTATTAATAAAATAAATGCGAATTTTAAAAAAAAAATTGAAAAGAAAATTAAAGGTACTGGATGAATAATGAATGAGTTTTAAGAAGCAAGAAATATAAACATTCATTTTCGAGAAAACAGATATATATTCTTAACTCAAATAGTTTTCATATAATATATTTGATATAATTCTAAATCAAAAGTATTATCAAACCATTATTTGTTTAACGATCTTTTTTACATAGTACTGACATATATATTTTGTAATAGTAAGGCGAACAAAAATATAATCTTGTTAAGCTAGAACTAGATTTAGATTTGGGACATACATAAAACAAAGAAGTAATGATATTATTTGCTTATATTTAAAAGCTATTGCAATTGATGTTAAATGATAAGGGGAATTTCTAAGAAGTACAATTAAATTAATATTTTTTTAAATGTTCTTTAAATATTAAGAAATATATAATATATACTCTTTTTTTTCTTTCAAAAACTGATAAAATCACAAGAAAGGCTGACTGAAAAACAATAAAAAACTAGAATGAATTCTGAATAAGCAGTTTAATTTTGCATATTTAAAAGTACTTAAGACTTTATGGTACCCTAAAAATCATTTAAATGTCGAAATTTTTTTTATTAGCTGATGTGATACCCCGAACCTTTATAAATATGCCTGCAAAATCTCAAAGCGATATCTGAATTTTTCATTAAGTAATGGAGCAATGTGTGATGCTGAACAGCAACTACCACACCTACTTTTCAGATTATCTGCTAGAAAACAGCCTGATAAAAAATGAATTAATTATTTTTCTAATGCGCTTTAATGAGATTGACATTATACATGCAGTAATAAATCATTTTAAGAATGAATTGTGCAATTCTGGCACAAATTCTAGTTTGTGAATTATTTACTGAAGTTCAAATGGATTTGGTCAAGATTTAAAAGTTGTGCTTGCTTTTTATGATACTATTATGAATGAAATTAAAACTTCAAAACGGATTCTCCCAAAACAAGAATACTATATCTAATTTTGATAACTCAGATAATTACAAATCGAATTCCCAAGAATAGAAAAACTCTCCCATTCTTATATATATGTTTTTGATGATATATATATAGCACAGTGTGCGAGATTCAACACTTTTATTATTAAAATATTTTAAGATATTTATTTAAATAAATGCACATATACAATTCTTAGATTTTGATATATTTTACCTATAAATTGTTATTTGATTTTGCTTTTATTCGTGTACAATATTTAACATACGAAGGCTCTTAAAATTATAGAAATAAAAAATAAAGGCATAAACTTATTTTGTACATGTTGTGCATTAGCTCTGAGCATGGAATTAGATCTGAAGTGCGTGTATTTAATTTATTTTTATAATTATTAAGATAAAGTTTTATGAAATATTGATCTTTCATTCATTTTTTTATATATATTCATTATGGCAGTATATTGTTTAATTGCTCTACATTTGTGCAATTTTTTAGTAAGTAGTTTTAAATAAGCTAATTAATATTTCATAAACATTTCAGACTATTCGATGAATATTATATCATGCAATTCATGGAATGAAAACTTCAAACTCATATTTCTCTATGTTGAATTTTTGTACCATATACTGTTATTCCAAACCCTAAGGCTTTTTTGATAATTGAAGTATGGGTTTGGAATTTCTTATACATGTTGTGAAATGTATGTTTTTTAAAACGGTGCATGGAATTAGCTCTAAAATGTTTAGTACTTTTTCTAAAAAATTTCAAAATCAAAATAAATGTTTTTTGGGGAATTTTTGGAAGTTTAACTATAAAAAAATTAATAAAAAATTAAAGAGCAGCAACAGAAAAAAACCCATGCACAGTTTTATGCAGTATATTACAAGGTATTTTGGAAAAAAAAAATTTGAAAGAAAAGAGACATATTTATATAAAAAAGCCTTAGGGATTTAAAAAATTTACTAAAAAGCTACAAAATTTAAGTTTTAGAAAGATTTTGCAACAGATTAAAAATTTTTGTATGGAATTATTTTTAAGTATTAACCTTTATGAAATACAATTAAAACCAAATATCAAATATTAAAAATAAAAAATATTGTGAAGATGGTACCATATCGCCTTAACTGCTTTCATGTGAAAATTAAAATGGTTTCAAAATTCTTTTGAATATTAAATAATGTATAAGAAATTCATCATTAATTCACGGCTTTTTGTATTCCTTTTTTATAATAGATTATGCTGTTGCTACTAAAAATAGATCCCATTATAATGCAGTAGGAGTAAAATGGAGTTTATTGCATGCTTATTTATTATTTATTTTTAATGCAAAACAAGGAGATGATTTAGGAGAAATGAAACAGCAAACTGTTCGAACCAATTCTCTTTTTTCAGCAAAACAATAATTTATTTTGAATTTATAAATTAAAATTTTTTCGGTTCCTTTCTGTATATTTTGGGTAAAACAAAATTTGTTACAGTAAAACAAATAAAGTAAAGGGTCACAAAAAATTTTAAATAAAAATAATTGCTAAATTTGCTATTTATTTTTTAAAAAAATAGACCCAAATTACATGTATACTCACCTGCTCAAATCAATATTTTTTTTAAAAAAAAATAAACTTATTGCCACATAATAATACATATTTAAAAGTGTGTTGAGATATTTAAAATTTATTTAAAAAACAAATTTGTGTGTGTGTGCAAAAATTGTTCGAAAATGAAACATCTCTTTTTAAAGAATATATATACACTCAAGGACAAACATATTAGTGCACCAAGAAGGAATCATCAAAATGAAACGAAATTTTACATACGTATTGACTACTTTGATATAAGTAAATGATTAAAAAATAAAGAAAAAAGTGTAATTTATTTTAGAGGAAAAGGTAAAACAACGGAGGATTTAATAACCTGTTGAACCCCCTCTTGTGCGAATGCAGGATGCGATACCCTCGGGCATTGAGGCATACAAATTCTATATGATGTCTTGAGACATTTCGTTCCATATTCGCTGTAACATTGGCTCTAGTTCATTCCAACTCCTGATATACCCAACTGGCCACCACACATGATCCCAGATATGCTCGATTGGAGACAAATCTAGGGATCGGGCAGGCCAAGGAAGGGTAGTAACAATGCGGAGCCTGTCTCGTGACACCCTTGCCGTGTGACGCCGAGCATAGTCTTGTTGAAAAATGGATCCTGGGAGCCGCTGCATGAGTGGCAACACATGTGGTTGCAAGATGTCATGGACATACCGCTGGGCTGTCATGGTGTCACGGATCAATTCTAGAGATGACCGTGTATTAAAGGCAATGTCAACCCATACCATCACACCAGCTGTAGGATTGGTGCGTCACTGTAAGACAAAGGCAGGATTGAGGCATTCACCACAGGGTCTCCACACATGAACACAATTGTCATCAATGCTGGTATTGGGTCTGGATTCGTCGCTAAAGATGACCTGGTTCCATTCCGCTGCAGTCCAGTTTCCTCACGCCCCCTCACGCCACATGTACCCCTAGTGAAGGTCCATGTGTCTGGATGGCGGCCGATGAAGAAGTTGGCTATACGCGTGCATTTCTTACGATTTTTCGGTTTTCTCGACGACTGGTCTGTAGAGGGTGTCCTGTGACCCTGGTCTTCGTGTAAATGACATGCCTCGGATCCACTGGTCCCAACACCTCCTCACACCACAATCAGAGCGGCCTAATTAACGAGCTACTCGCCTAGCTGACCACCCAGCTTCCATCATGCCGATGATTCTTCCTCTCTCAAACTGCGAGAGCTGCTCATATTTAATTTGAAAATTGCGTGAAGGCATGTATACGTAACGTTTCCTTTGTAAACGATTCAGCACACTCAAACAAGCTTTGGTTACCGGTTTTATACTCCACGGAGATTGACGTTAAACGCCCTCTACCGGCTATACGTTATGCACATTCATGATGCATTTCTACTTATTTGCATATCTCCCTGACATGTACCATCATGCTATAATATTCGTTACGATCCGGCAACTATTTCTTGGTGTGCTAATTTTTTTCCATCAGCGTATTTGTTATAGGCTTAGTCTGTCAGACAAAATGATAGAATGCTAGGGCTAAATTCATTCGACAATAAATTGTTTTCAGTATTGGAGCACAAGTTGTGCCAAAAACGACATTCCAATTAAAACAATCTTAGGCATGCTTTAAGGATTACAGAGATAGAAATTCCCATGGAGTGAGTGTGTGCCCCATAGATAATTAGCCAAAGAATCATGAATCCCGTGTGAAGTGAAAATGTGATCATTTTGAATATAGTGTGCAGTGTTTAATGTTTTTTAAGGAGACATAGCTTTAAATTTATTTTCCAAATTTTTGATTTAGACTTCTGAATAATTGTGCGAACTTGTTGCATGACCAAATATGTCACAAGTTTTAGTGTCCACTAATGATGGCTAATTTCTTTAGTTTTAAATTTTACGATGAACATATCTCTTGTGCAGGTATAACTTAACATTATTATGCTCAATTTGATTACAGTAGTTGCTGTGAAACATTGGAAAAATCTCATAATAATGAAATATTTGTTTATAGTATTGGAGATGTAATAATCTTATTCTGTCTCTCCTGCAATATTAGTTTTTTTTCGTTACTCGAATAAAATTTCATTCTTACCTACAAGCCATCAAATTCAAAGACTGTCAAAATAAATGTGTGTCTAAAAATACGAATATAGAAGTACTTGAAGAAAATTGCTTCAATTTGATGTCTCCCTGGAAAACAGCTAACATAAGTCTAATGTAAAAGTAAAAATAAATTGTCAGCTTGCGTCACATCTACACTTTAGACCCAATGTGTCGATTTACATTTCAAAATAGGATTACGCAAGACAATAAAGCACTGAACAAAAATAAAATTCTGTAAGGAGGAAAGAGACAGAAAATGCTATTCCACAAAAATTCCAAAACCTTTGCTTCTAGTATTTGAATTGGGGAGAAAAGTAGAAAATCAAAAAGAAAATGCTTCCATCAGAAAGCACATAAAATCATTTACTGGATTCTGACTTAAGAGTTCATTCCTTTTGAAAACGGAAAAGCAGAGCTATTCAAACTTGTCTTTTTTCCGTTCTATTCCTCCCTCCTCCCTTCTTGAATAAGCGAAAAATTCCGGTTTATTTTCTTTTTACTACGCCCTGACTATCACGAATAATGCAGACTTACAAAAGTCCAAATATTTCGTTTAAAATTATATATGGTGTTTTACATTGTAAAATGTTTTAGCTTTGCTTACATTAGCAATATTTAGTATTAAATTAAATGATTTCACTTATTTTTACATAATTTTTGTGATAACTACAATTAGCATTTATCATGTTAATAATTTTTTTCAAAACTAATCAAATAATGCATACAAATTATTTGTTTTTATTATTATTAAACTTAAATTTTTAAGATGTAGTAAAGTAGTTTTAAAATCATTCCTATGCTCACCAATATCTTTAACCTGATCATTTTTATTAAATATTTTATTTTATTGTAGTAAATTTATAATAAGTGTAGCCTTATATATATATTTAGAAAATAAAAATAAACAAATTAACTTAATTTTCTTGAGATTGTTGAATGCTTAATTTCTTCTTCAAAGGAGAAATATAGGATATTTGACTCAACTCATCGAATAGCATGAAATGTTTTAAACCAAAATATTTCTCAGAGTTCTAAGCTCTAAAAAATACGAATGCATGTTTTTAATTTAATTAGTACAATATGAAACTACTTGGTTTTCAAAAACAAATTCCTTTTACTGAAAATGCAAGAAACGTACTCTTGTTCTGTGGTGATACTTGAATAACACTCTTTTAAAGCATATATTATAAGAATTGAAATTTTTTTTTTCAAGTATGTGTCTATAAATGTTAAAAAAACCATGATTTTAGTATGATTTTGTTAAAATAAATTTGTTGCTTTAAATCTGAACAAAAACAATCACTAAAAATAAGATTTATATATGTAAGGATTATTTCAATACCACATATAAAAAAAATTCTTGTTCAGGAACAGAACATAAAGGATGGAACATAACTAATGGTTTTTTAATATACTATATTTTTTTCAATTTTTAAGTAATAATATTGCGTTTTAATTTTCATTGTAGTTGATTAATAATTTTTTATACGCTCACAAATTTCTATTTCTCTTTTAATAAAATTTGCTACTTGTACTTTGAACATGCTCTCAGACTCTTTAGTATTGCTCTAGAATTTATATTGGTTAATCTATTGCTAAATACTAATAAGTATAAATCTTGAACTTTCGACGTTATGTATTCAAATTGAAGGGAACATAAATACTCGATCTGATAAAAAATAAAATCAAATTAATTAATGGCATTACTGTGCGTGGAAACTTTTATTTATACTACAAGTTCCTACAAAATCTGCACAAGAAGGGACATGAACTAAATATTATTTTAAATCATCCAAAATTTTCCGTTCAGTTTCATAATCTTGAAACTATTTTTAGCTATATCAAAACGACAAAATATTGATTTATCGATAATTTCTCAGGGAATGAAGGATTGGTATATTTGGTATATTATGAAAATATCAGTTACAATGCAATATTGTACTAGTACATGATATTTACACTACCTATCGCAATAAATAAATAATAAATATATCGATAATTAAAAATAAATTTCTAGTGTGAATATTTATAACCAATTTTACTGGATACAAAATCGACTCTTCATTGTACGATACTATAATAAATGTTTTTTTAGATATAATCTTTTCTGTGACATTTTATGAAAGTCTATTTTCATTATTATTTCCAGCAGTGCAATATTTTCCCACTGTCTTAAAATACAGATGATTTAAGATGAGTGTGCTCTACAAGTTAAGTTATATTTATTTATATTATAGTATTACAATACTCACAGAACTTTTTAAAAGGATTTTAAGATAACATGACTCAAAAGAAAATTTGCCTTTCTATTTTTTACAGGACTGCTTTACACTACTTAGGATTTTATTTTTATAGCCAAATGAGTCACCGTATTTTAACTAAGAATAAGTTAATCCTAGAAAATATATTTCAGGTGTATTACAGATAAAAACAAGATTATTTTTAATCATTTATGAAGTTTTTATCTGAACATGTTTATTATTTTATTTAGATAATCTTCATGGAATAAAAAATTGCATATGGGGCAGTCTTGCGAAGACTTAAGATTTAGCAATTGTTAGAGGTGAAAAAAGCGTGTCTGTAGGGAACAACTATCATATTTATCAAGATACATCAATCCAAATGTAAAATATATCTTAAAATTACAACGAGATCCGAAGATTGGGTTTAAATATTGATTGTATAAAGAACTTCCATAACTTGAAGAAGAGAAATTTCTGAAAAAAAAGTCGATGTTGCATAATTATTTTTTTCTTTTTTCGGAAAGCATTTGATTTTTGAAAGCGTAATTAGTGAAAAAAAAACACATTTGTTAGACTTAGAAGCTTAGTGAGTGGTGTGAGTTATTCTGATGAGGATGTTGGTTTTATTGCATTTCACCACTTCTTGTGAATTGAAATATACACAAATGCTTACAACTGTGTATGTTATCGATTCACTGATAGCAATGGAAAATAAGTTAAAAAAAACTCGTTTCAGTATACAGTTTGTGTGGTATTTTACTTAAAAGCTTTATAGGGTTATATTAAATTTACAGCTTTTTACTTCCTTGTGGTTAAATGTATGATTGCCAGATTGTATCTTTATTGTTAATGAAATAATGCAGGAATTTGATACAGATGGTGATTGTTTGTGTGCGCTGTGTTAAATATTGATATGTTTATGTCATTATATATCAATAAACAGATTGTTAAAAACTTACACAGAAATCGTTCATTCCTTGTTCTAACGTGGATTAATGAATTCTTCATTGTTCTTATCTCATTTTTCATACATTGGGATCATAAGACTTAGGTTTCCGGGTTTAGTGTACAAATCAAATTTTATAAACCCTCATTTTACATGATATTTAAAAATATATCAATATCTTGGCAGGACAAATAGTGGTTCGCGGGCCATAGGCATTTCACCCAAATCCACCTTTTTTTTTTGAGACTCTAGGTAGACTCCTTGTGTGCCAACAAGTATAACACAAGGCTTACAAACGTAAGTCAATACTCAATCAACAGTGGTAGGAAGTTTTAAGTACAGGGATACAAGCACAAATGGGAATCAAAAGGTAAAAAGAAACAAGAAGGGATGCAAATAAAATAAACAGAACAAAATACAAGATTGCTCACATGCAAAAACGGAGACATTCA
>BMAO01029545.1:0-20056 GCA_019973975.1 Trichonephila clavata | reverse complement strand
CAAGTAGATGAGTTTATAATGTCAACATTAAGCATTAGTTAAAAAATGATAAACTCTCTTAGAGTGGCCGCACATTAAGGTATCCGACTACCCTAAAACAGTAAATCTTGCCAAAATTTGATGAATTTTTTTATGATTTTATTTTATGGGCTATCTTATTAGATTTATAAAAATACAAAGTTTATCATTTTCCGTTTACTAGAACAAAAATCCAAGTGTTTTAGTAAAAGCAGATGCCTTACTTTAAGCAAGATGTCATACTTTAAAACGCGTTTTACTCGAAATGTGATTTTTTGAAAATAATCAAAACGGGGTCAGCGATTGCTAAAAAGGTTTTGAACATAATTAAATGAAATTTTTTCTGTAAATTCTGTATAATAGTATAATTGTTTTAACCTTCAGATTTATCAATCACTGTATTATTACAAAATTTATAGTCCCTTATGTGAATATAATCACTGTCTTTTTAAAGCATTCTCATGTAGTAACCGAGATAAAGTGCTCTAGTTTTTTAAAAGGAAAATATCTCTTACCGTGAAGGTCATTTCAAAATTGAATAATATAGCAACACATTAAATTGAAAATTTGTTCATAAACCTTTGGTGCAGAATGGGGCGCGTTTATGCTATTTTTTGTCAATTTTTACCTTTTTTTCCCATTTTAGTAATAATAATTTCTTTTTCTCTTCTTAATTCTAGCACATTTTTCTTAAAACTGCACTAAACAAATCTCAAAATTAAAAAAAAAATCCCCATATCTCCTTTTAAAAAAAAAAAAAAAAGCTTGTCGCAACCAGTCGGATACTTTATGCCTTTCACGCGGGCGGTCGACACCCTAGGATCGGTCCTGACGCTGTTCTAAAACTCTTTCAAATTTTTCTCGAAGTATCTAATTTTTTTTTTGTCGAATTTGGTGACAATGAAATTTGGCGGCTAAATTTGTCACCAAGTTTGTCACTTTCTTTCCTTCTACTTAGTACTAGTGAAAAGCATTCTTTTTTGGTCTTCGAATGATCTTTTCGGACACAATACCCTTTTCGCAGAGAAGCCAACGAAATCACAAGTTTCCATATTAATGTAGATATTTAAACTTTGTAAGTCAACTTTCTTGAAATAAATCGGAGATGAATGCATTTAATATGAATTTATTTTTCTCTTAGAGAGAAACTATTAAAAATATACACTCAAGAGACAAAAGATTATGACTACCTGTCAATAACAAGTTGGCCCACTTTTGGCGCGCAACACAGCTTCAACCCACCTTGACATGGATGCCACAAGTCCTTGGTAGATAGCCGGAGACAGATTGTACCAGATGTTTTAAGCAACATTCACGCAAATCCGAAATATTGCGAATTGGTGGTCTTTGAACTCTGAGCTGCCGTCCCATGACATCTCAAATGTGTTCTATCAGATTGAGATCCGGTGGGTTAAGCGGCCAGGACATTAACTGGAATTCAGCACATGTTCATGGAACCACTCCAATACAATTTTAGCCTTGTGACACGGGGCGTTGTCCTGTTGGAACATGCCATTTTCAGCTGGAAAAACAGAGGGTGCAACTGAATGTTCAGATACCCTATAGCATTCATGGTCTGCTCTACCACAACCACGGGTCCCAAAGATGCGAAGAGAACGTCCCCAAAGCATAATACCGCCACCATCAGCCTGTGTCTGACCTACTGTACATTGAGGTAGCAACTGTTTCGCCTGGAAGACGGCGTATGCTGACATGGCCATCGGCATGATGAATGACAAACCGTAATTAATTTGACCAGGCAACTCTCTCCCATTGATCCATGGACTAGTTAAGATGTTTCCGGGCCCAGCGCAGGCGCAGTTGGCGATGACGCTTGGTCAGCAAAGGCACGTGAGTGGGACGTTTGCTGCGTAGCCCCATATCCAACAGTGTCCGCTGAACAGTGTGCTGCGATATTATTCTACTTGGACCTGCATTGTATTGGGCTGTCAGCTGAGCCAATGTCTGGCTCCGGTTTGCTTCACCATGCGAGACAGTATCCGACGACCTTTTCTTTGATAGCGTGTGGACGTCCAACACCATGTCGTCTACTGCTGGTTTCACCGTCATTCATCCTCTTTGCATAAATACTAACAACTTTAGATCGCGAATACTTGCTCCGAGCCTTCGAGCCATTACAATCAGCCCTCTATCAAAGTCGCTTAGATCCGCAGCCTTTCCCATCACACACAGAAGTAAGTGAAAGAATGATTCTTCAGACTCTCCAGCAGCAGTTAAATACCACTTCCACCTGATCACGTGCCTTCCACGTCATCCAGGCGAGTTCATTGCAAAATGTAGGGTGGTCATAATGTTTGGCTCTTGAGTGTATATTTGCTTTAAATGGATGAACTACTGAGCTCAAATTTTTTATACATTATTATTCTCAACTACTCGTTAATATTAGATTAGAAATATATTGTCATACGGTAAAATGAAATTTTACTAATGCTGCGATTTATAATATATCCAGAAAATAAAACAGAACCTTGAAAAAAAACCAATATTATAAATAAATATGATTCAATTTTGAACAGAACTTTTGATCGTTCTTTTTTCACAGATGATTCATCTATAAATTCCAAATTTAGAATACTATTAAAATGAAAACACGTATAATGTTAGTTGTTGTCACAATACTTATGATAATTATCAGAAATACAAAAAGAAAAATACAGGACGTGTCTTTAAAAAAAATGTTCACAGAAACCTTTGAACACCTAACTATTGTTGTGATATGTTTCTAACTTTGAAAGGAAAAATTGCCTTGATCTTATTCTCATCATGATTCATAGCTCATTGTTTTAAAATGGGAGAATTGTAACACTTTTGAAATATAAAGTAAATAAAAATAACCTCTCGTTTTATAGAATTAATACAATTAGTGTAAATCTGACGTATAACGAGCACTTTTAACACAAAAAATAAGATTAAAATTACGGGTGCCCGTTATATGCCGGGTATAAGAACATTAGCTTGAAAGATAACAAAAGAGATGAGCATAGAAAATTTACTTCTACATTTATCGAAACGCTGTTTATTTAAAAGAAATGACGTTCGTATGAACTAAAAGAGAAGTAGTTCTAGAATATACTTTAAAAAAAAGAAATAAAGAGTTCTAGAAGTATACTATATTTTTCAAACGCCTAATAATACCCGAAAAAATAACTTCAAAACAAAAGAACATGGTATACTAACATTTCAGATTCTTCGTAAAAAAGGGGGCACGTTATACAGGAATGACCTAAAAATTAAAAAAGACGGTGTGGCGTCGTGGACTCGTTAGCGTGGGGACGCTAAGCTAATCATTAAAAATACTTTTTATTGTGATTTAAATAACTGTTTATTTGAGTTACAACATTCAGAAGATCACTGGGAAGAGAAAAAGTCAGTTTCAGGTGCTAGTCCTATTTTCCATTCGTTGCATCGATATCCACTCCTCGCTTCTTCTCCGGGCATCAGGTCTTCAGGATACGGAGAATGAAAAGTAAATAGCCGAATTTCTCTACCGCGGGCACTCGCCTCACGCTTTCTTATTAGACTATAGGATTCCGTCTCGGAGGTCAATCCTCTCTTTCGCTGGATCGACCCTTTTAAACATCAGGGGCGGGTCCACTCTATGCCCCTCATCAACCCCATTGGCAGGCCTCAAGGCTTTTCACCCTGCACCTCGGTCTCACTAGCCCACCATTGGTGCAGGGATAACAAAGGCTCAGTTCCCTCTCAAAAGTTTCCGGCGACAACGGCTTGGTTGACATCTGATTCTCGAACCACCTCGCTGTATTTTCCTCTTTTGATGTTACCCGCCGCCGTTTGCCGAGGTGCCAGCCTTTTAAGACGGACAATCACTGCCTATGGACGAAAAAATAATACAGTGATGCCCAGCCCATAGTGTTACCAGTTACACCGGCGCCGACAGTCCAGATGTCGACAAAACCCAATGACGCCAAAGCCATGTGCTCTCCAGCTGTAGTATGCGTCTTGAATAGGGGCGATTTCTCCTTTGTGACTACGTCACAACGGCTTTAAAGTATAGGTGCAAATACGTCGAATTTTACGGTAGGTTGAGAGGGCATTTCCTGATTTATCTCAATATCTAAGTAATTAATTACGAAGCTAAATCTTGATTTTATAGTTGTGTTCCATTTGTTGCGCAATAAATGTCTTGTTTTATAAAGCTATGGTCAGGTAACCGGGCTGTCATTTTCCAAAGCAAAGTCATCGAGTGTTTGGCGATACTTAGGTCAAGCCACATATTCAAATTCCGATATCACGAAAAATCCATCGGGGTAATAATGGAATTGCTTTCACGTTACATGCAATTTGTGTGTGTTGTGTGTGTGTCATCTTCGAAACTCTCAGATTGTGTAATGTAGACGCAAAGGAGAAGGACGTTTTTGTCAGTGTTTATTTGTTAATTATAGTGAATACAAAAAGCAAGGGTTATTTTTATTAGGACTGACTGATACAAAGGTTTGCTAATCACAAACAAAATGCCTTGAAATTCTGAACTACAAGGGAACAATGAAGTCTACTCCTGTGAACTGGTATTCTACTCTCTACATAAACATCCCCCTAACGTGAGAACTTTGAATCTCGAATGAATTTATGTATATAAGGGCTTGGGATATATAATGGAATTAGAGCTCGGATATCAACAACTACGAGCTCGATAATCATGGATATATTAAGGCATGATCCAACATGGCCTGGCCCATGAGCATGACTTCGGTAGTGGCCTAGTTTCGTTCTCGACTCTGTCTTAATAAGATCATGATCAGGATAATTATAATGTGATCAAATATTATTCCCTTACATAATTCTCCGAAAAGCAGGGGACTTCAAACCGCATGTCAACTGGCAAAAGTGGTAAGACTGTATTATTATGTGATGACTGCTGTCCATGTCTACACCTAATACCATAAATAATTATTCAACTTATTTAGTCGAAATGCGTCCATAGGTCGAGCCGGTTTATTCCTAGGTTTTTAAATCGTGTACATTTATTTGTTTCAAATAGCCATTTAAACGAATATTTGACAATGCGTGCTATATATATACCGTCTACTTTTAAATATCTTAGGTAGGGCCTACTTTTGTATAGGGGCCCCGGTCCTCAAAATATCTCAAGGGTTCTCTGGGTCCAGAGCCTCAAAGAGTCTTAAGACGCCCCTGTTGGTATTAACATCAATTGTCTACCATAATCACCAGGAAAGAGAACGTTTTCGAGTAAAAAAACCCGGTCAGCAATCATCCGAAGGTATTTTTAATCGTTGAATCTCTTATAGCAGGGGTAGGCGGACTTTTCTAGGGCACGGAATACTTTTGATGCATTGATGGTATTGCGGTCAACCCAGTAGCGTAGGTGTGGTTCTTCTGTTTTTAAATCATATGTTTTATTTTCTTAACACTTGTTTTCGACATTGTACTTTACTTTTAAAATATATGACAGGTTATTATTTTTACTGCAAAAGCACAAATAATACAAAATTGTAAAGATCAATGCTTGAGCAAGTATGAGCGACTGCTAGACCGTGGAGTGTGGAAGTATTTATAGTTCAACGAGAAGAGAGAGATTACGTGAACCGATTAATCTAAAACCTACGCATGTACTTCATTTGTTCACTACTGAGACCCGCGCCATCGAGGGACATGACATCAATATGAGAACCCAATCCAGTGGATCAATACCAGAACCCAATCCCGTGGAAGCACCGAACATGGGATGACATTTCAAAAGCCATTCCCGTGCTATCACGGGAAGAACTTAATATATATTTTCCATTTTAGTCGACGTGTACGGAAAAATTCATTTATTCGGCTGGCATCGCAATGATCACTTTTTTCCTCTAAAGTGGTAGTGAACATGTTAAGCGTCACCGTGCGCTTCCAATGAAGATAAATATGTCGTCTACATATTTGCATAGGTACTCACAGTTGTATTGATTGTGAAAAGCTAATTCTCCAGTCTATCTGGCGTCGGTGCTTTATAAATAGGTTTCTTTTAGTATACGCTTCTTAGGCCTTAGTAAAGCGGTCACCCCAAAATGTCTCGGTGATCCACCAGCCAATCGCGATCGGCTTAATACTAGGAATGATGGGCGTTTACTATTTTAAGCAACTTGTGACGGATCTATACGGTTTCCACTAACCTCCTCAATATTTCTTTAAAGTTTTATTTATTTCAACCAATCTCCACCGGGAGCCAAAGCGTGATTTATGCAAATGAGATATATTATATAAGTTCGGGTTTAGCGAGTTAACAAAAAAAAAGTAAAGTGAAGAGTTAGAAAGGTGAAGTCAAATGAATTGAAGCATCGGTAGATCAACACGCAGTTGTTGACAGTATTGGATAGCAGTAACGTGACAAGCTACGCCGGAGAGCAGTAGATTGAAATTAGAAAAGATTCCGTATTACCGTGTGGGGATCCTTGTCTACTATCCTATTCAACCAGTAAAGAATTCATCACCACGATGGAACAGCTGATGTTACAAGGATAAAGTTAGTGATTTAGAAATTTGTGAATACGTGTACGTATTTTAGATGTAATTGTACGTGTTTGATCTTTCGTGGATTCAGTCGCGATTCCGTAGTTCCGCTAGTAGTAACTCCTTCTCATACTCCACTGTGTTTTATTTCTCTTAAATCTGAATCGTATGGTTGCTATCCTTCCTGTGATTAAGCATCAATAAATATAGTGATTTGCAACTATGTCTCTTTATTTCTCTAATCCGCCTACATGTCCAGAAACATTTAACGGTAGACGGGGAGATGATAATCTGAGGGAAGGGTATAACTCACGACAAACTGAGCTGCTGAAAAACATCAAAATCGCACAGACTATTGCGCATACCACTGACACTAGGGATTGCAATATCGGACCAAAAGTTGAATACCGGTATTCGGTATTTCTTAGATCTTAATACCGGGATACCGGTTTTAATACCGGTAGAACAAATTTTAGGAAAAGAAAGAAAATACAAGTGCTTCTTTGTTTTGTTTGTCAGTTTTATTAGAGAGTGTAAATATCCTAAAAAATTAATTTATAATTTTTAACTTGTAACAATATATATAGAATCATAAAAAAGTAAAGGAATATCTTATTTATTTAAATGACAAAAAAAAGTGTAAATATCACTATTCAGTTTGTGGTACTATTACAAATTTTTGAACTGTGATCTTAAAAAACATAATGTATTAAATGTTCTGTCATTAAGCCTGGAACATAAATATGAGCACAAATTACCAGCTGTCGAAAACGCTATTTCGACATATACGCTAGTTGGTAGTATTGTTACCAATACGCGATAGTCTTTTTTCCCTGTATATATATATTTACTTCTAAATCTCTCTTCTTCAAATAAATTGATTTCTCTCGTTGGAAGGCTTTGGATATAACTTATTTCTGTATTGTATTTCAGTTTATTTAAATGTTTTTTCTTACCGCTAATTCTAAATTTTGTTCAAGACACAATTCATTTTGACTATCAACATTAGTGTTGTAATCCTCTTCGATAACTACACCGAATCCTTCTGAATGTATATAAGGTTTGTTGGTAAAAAAGTTTAAGAAAATTTACTATAAACTTGATTAAAATTGAATTGGTTTTAGTCTCTTTTCTTCTTTTTCATTTTTATTTTTAAAATCCTGATGATATGTAAATACAAGTATGAAATGCAAATACACAATGTGAATAACAAGTTCCCCGATTTAAAAAAAATCGAAATATTACGCACTTTTTTCACAACTACAACCTTGTTTTCACAATACGAATATCAGACTACGTATCATGCGCTGTGCAGTATCGCTCTGATCTGTAATATTAGTTTGTAATAGTGTAGTTTTGGCCCACTTCCTTGGATAATTTACATATTTTATCACTTCTCTTGAGTGTAGGATGCAACTTTATATTCACAGTCTAATTAATTTCGCCCGTTAGGGAGACATAAAAACAAAAACTTATATTATTTTGCTAGGGGGGGGGGCGATCCTTGAACATATAGTGGAGACAATTTAAAAAATTCTTATAAATACCGAAAAACCGGTATTTAAATTTGTGAAAACCGATATTACAAAATTGTACAAATAGCTCAAAATACCTGTATTCGGTATCCCGGTATTGAAATCCCTAATTGACACTCTCAAAAACAAATACTATGTACATTATTTAATATTTTAATTTTGTGATAAATGATTGTAGTACACTTCATTTAATAATATATATATCCCACTTAGTCACATACGCGAAACAAGAGACTGACTAAATTTTCTATCAAAATAGTGTATTTTTAGTTAATAGTTTCATTACAGTTAAGTGATTTTTGTTGTTAAGTTCCTGTTGAATTTACTCAACGGAATACTAATGAGTCACAAATATGTGTTTCTGATCCATAGTCTAGGGATGTGGAGAAAATTTGAATCGTTATTTTTCGTATTAAATTTGTTAAAGAGATTTATAGAGACTTTAGAATGTATACGTCTTAAAATTATTTCGAAATCACTACTGAATTAAAAGTAAGAAATTTCGAATTGTTTGTTGAACAATTCAGCAAAAATATCAGGTACATTTAACAGCTTCTTTAGTATTTTAAAAAATTGTGCTTACATATTATCGCAACAATGCCAGGGTTCAAAATAACTCGCCAAGTTTGCAACCCTGATTTCACATGTGCCGTAAGCGCTGAATTGGCAACCATGGGCTTCGTTTCATATAATGTCGCCAATATTTTGTGATAATACGTAAGTACCAAAAAAAACCATATCGAAATAACAGTACACAATAAAGCTGAAGACGAAGAAAAGACCACTATTTAACGAATTCGCTAAATCTCTAAGAAAATTCGTTTTTTAGAAAATTCGTTTTATAGAGATTTATCTTTTAATGTTTTTTAGAAACCACATAGAACAAATTTTAATATCATAAACACTATACATTATTTTTTTTAAAAAAGTAATTATTTACTCTATTTTTTTGCAAATTAATATATTTTTATTTTATAAACTTTACCCATCAAAAAGAAATCTGCAAGGAAAATAAGAAAGAAAAAAAAACATTGTCCCAGAATACATCGTATTTTCCCTAAAAAAATAATTTTATATTAAAATTAATGAACTTTAATAAAATATTTTCTAATTTCAAGTCAACAATTTAAAGCGACCGTTTTTTATAACCGTTATTACTGATGAAATCTGTTTATTTTACTTAAGTTTTTTATTTGAAAAATCACGGCAATTTTATTGTTCTAGGTGAGTTAGGCGCCTGGTTAAGCCAGCCATTGATCTCTATAAAAATGTGTTAAAAGAGGGAATAATTTGAAATATCCAGAAATGTTTTTAAAACAGGGAGAGAAAAAATTGAATCACATGAGAAAAATTTCGTTTAATATAAAATGCACTTCGCTATTTGGAGGTTATATCACGAAGTAAATAATAAATTGTTCTTTGTTCCAGAAAAAATGCGCCAAATAGAAAAATTCGTTAAATAGAGGTTCGTAAAATGGAGGTCCGACTGTATTTTTTCTTTATCTCTATACCACAGAAAATCTTTTTCTTATAGGTGAATTCCCACTGATAATAATTTTTTTCCTTCGTATAACTGTGGCCCTCTCTGATGTACTACACTGTTCTTATTTGTATACGAAATATAAATTAAAATGCATTTAAAACTTCTAAATATAAATAGTCCAAATAAAGATTGTACGGTACTTACGCATTACGCAACAATCGCAAAAGTTCAAGATAACTCGCCAAGTTGGCCACCCCAATTTCGCATGTGTCGTATGCGCTGAATTGGCAATCATGTGCTTCGTTTCACTTTATGTCGGCAATAGGTTGCGATAATGCATAAGTACCAATTGTACTCATTGTATAACTAGTAATAAATTGCTGGTTACTTTTTCTGTAAAAGTTTTATAAAAAAATAGAATTACAGCATTATATTTCAAATTACTTCAATCATTGTTGCAGACAATTGTTATTATTTTATATAGTAAAGAATCACCCTCCAAATACAGCTATAAAATGGAGTACTAATTCAAAATTGCATGAATATAACTAGATGCTACTTTAAACCAATTATCATTTCCACAGGCAATGGTTTCCCAAACAAAAAAAAAGGTGTCAGTTAGATCTCAGTTTATTCAGGTGAGATAATTGATTCATATTAAAAATTATTTTACACCCAGACTTCGTAATAACTTCAATCGTAATTTAAATATTCTAAACAAATGAGCAAAGTTAATTGTTTTGATGTTTAGAATATTTAAATTACAATTGAAGTTATTATAAAGTCTGGGTGTAAAATAATTTTTAACACATTATATTGTATACACATTTAAGAATAAAAAAGCATTGTTGCGAAATAAGGCATTGTTGCAGCTTAATAATGATTTTAAAAAAACTATTTCTTGCGTTATTTATTGTTTTGCGAGCAACAAGTGAAGTTGAAATTTGTGTGATTGCAAAGAAAAATCGTTTTTTAAAGTTATTACTAGCCAAAAGAGTCATAAGAATGTCGAAAGTGTTTTTTACGGCAACGTTTGTTTTGTTGCATTCCTTGTGGTGCCTGTTTGAGATATTTGGGCATTCCAATTTCCAATATTGCCTTCATTTGATCCCTTACTGCATTTACATCGAACTTCTCAAACTGAAGTCCCATAATTCAAAAAGAGAAGCTCAAAATACTGATCAGGAAATGAATCTTTCGCGTGCAATTTACATATTGGAAGAAAAATTTGAAAATTTTTCTGAAATTGCTGATGATAAGTTGTCCCGAACTTATGAAGATACTAAATTTGAAATAACCAGAGAAGTTCAAATTAAATCAGAGGATTCAACTATCAATAATAACCAAAATACGGATTCGTTTTCGACTGGAATGGATGAAGCAAGATCTTTAAAAAAATTTTCCTCCTTCACGCAACGAAACAACAAATCTGGATCATCGGAGCCAATCTCAGCTCTTTCTTCTGAAACTACATTGGTTAAAGGCACCCAATATACGTTTTATGATGACCAATGGGGAAAAATTCATCATAGACAACGCCGGTTTTGAAGGGGAAGAGGAAGAACTGATCGATATATTTAATGCAAGTTCATCATCCTTGGGATCTTACAGTGAATCCCTTTTCACTTTAAACCAATTCCAACGGATGCATCACCAGATAATCCTACTGATGAAAACGAAATCATTCCCAACGTCAATTCTGAAGGGAACGAAAAGAAATCGATCGATATATTTAATTCGAATTTGGCACACACACACATCCTTGTCTAATAATTCAAATTCTGAAATGGGATTTTACAATGAAGCTTTCCATTTTACACCAACTCCAACGGATGCATCACCAGTCAGCTGTACAGAAGAAAATGTGTTGTCGCTTCTTCCCAAAAGAAAAACATTTTTAAAAAAATAAAATCTTTTTTTCTAGAAAGTTTTTACGGATAAGCGCAACGGCTTTTCATACAAAAGAGTCTAAATAATTAGACGAGGCACTTATGGCACACATGACAGAGCTCATATTCGAAGTCAGAAACATAAAACATGTGGTGTTATAAATATCTTTAGATGTTATATTATGCCAACTAGAGCTTAAAATCTCAAGCGACGGCCTGGACTATCCCTGACATTAAAGTTTCAAGTGAAGGCCTAGACTTTTTTCTCATGTAATATTTCTAACGAAGGCCTGAACTATCATCTGATACTTATATGTCAAGGGAAGGCCTAGAAAATTTATACGTATATATATTAATACTATAGCGATGACCTGGACTACTTATTCATATTCCTTGCGAAGGCCTGGATTATTTATACATAATATTTCTAGTGATGAGCAGGACTATTTATTCAAATTGACTTACTGATATTCCTAGTGAAGGCCTGGACTATTAATATTCTTAGTGAATGTCTGGATTATTTATTCTTATTAATACTCCTAGCAAAGGCCTGGACTGTTTATTCTCATAAACCTGTCAAATGAAGACCTGTGTTATTTTCTAACAGATTACCACGCAAAAGCCCGAACTCGCATTTCCTCATAGTAACATCTCAAAGAAACACGTGAACAAATGTATTACAACTTTAAGAAAATATGAAATTTTGTCTATCATTACCATCCTGTATATTGTTGCATGATCTTAACATCTGATGAAAACTGCGTGACAATAACAACTCAGGAAGAAGTAGACTACTATTTGATTGTACCATCTTAATAGAAGACATGGATCTGCTACCCGAGCGGAATTGTCAGAAAATAATTTAAACTTTTAAGCTAATAAGACGGTTGAATCCTCTTCTACTGTGATATCTTCCCTACATCTGATTTCAGCTATGTGCTTGAGGCGGACATTTACTGGTAAAAGTCATTTGAAATTCTGGATGGACGTTTTCCATTTGGAACTAACTCCTCGAATATTTAAAAAGTTTATTTCAGTATAGTTCTATTTCACATAAATATCAATATAATTATTTTACTACAATAGTGAAAATTATGTATATGTAATATAGCCTTATTCTCTATAATTTTAAAATAAAACTTTTCGGCATTTCAATGCTTGCAATGTGATATTTTATTTTGTACTGTGTCCTTTTGAGAATTCTCCAATTTCCTTTTCTGAAATAATTAATCAAGCTTTCCTTTAAATAGCCTATTTTAAATAAGACACACGCACGAATATTTGTCTACACACCCAATTCTGTTTTTACACGAACTTCTTTTACACAATTTTTATTTAACACGATTGACCCGAACTCAAAAAAGAAAATTTTGAAAAGCTGAAGTCTAAATAAACGGAAGATTTGCAGAGAGCTAAAAGATCTTGAACAAGCTTGCAAAAATTGAGAAATTACTTTTCTTAACATGATATGTATTATCTTACTACATGAATACTTATGTATTATCGCAACCGTATTGGTGACATTATAAGAAAAGAAGCACATGGTGGCCAATTTAGCGCGTTCGACTAATGCAAAATCGGGGTTGCCAATTTGGCGAATTATTTTGAACGTTGGCATTGTTGCGATAGTACATAAGTACCCATTATCCTAATCCGAAAACGAGCTAGGAAGTTTCCATGGTATCCGAAATCATAACTGACCTCTTAAAGATAATTATACAAAGATTTGAAAACAAAGATACAAAGATTTAAAGTGTAGTATAAAGATGAGGTCATTTTTTTTTTTTTTTTTTTTTTTTTTTGTGACCAAAATCGACCGCTAAGCTACTTCACTTAGCCGATAGGGGTCCGGAAATCAGCATGAATTCGTTATCTCACCATAATCTATACAAATAAAATAAAATTGAAGTGTCTGTTTGTAATTTCAAATTAGCAGCTTTTTACTTAATGCACTAAAAGTATATACGGTACTCATAACAAAAAACCAATTTTTAAAATTTTTGTCTGTCTGTCTATCTGTCTGTCTGTTTGTTCCGGCTAATCTCGGAAACGGCTGGTGCGATTTTAAAAATTCTTTCACTAATGGAAAGCTACATTAACGGGGAGTAACATAGGCTATATTTTATTCCCGTATTCTTACGGGAACGGAAACTATACGGGTGAACGTGAAACTGAATGCCAAGATGAACGCCAAATTGAACGCCAAGCTGAGCTAATGAAGTCGTTGTTTTGGTTACTGGCGACCGATGCTCTTCATGAGACATAACAGGGTTACGCGCACATCATAATTCGCTGACACGTGCCATAATTTTTTTTTATGATAGTTATCTCACTGTTCAGTTAAGTAGAGCATCGGCTGTTTCGGATGCACTTTTAAAAATAATAAATCAAGGCTTCATAAGCAAAAAGCAATGCAAGAAACAAAAAATTGATAAGTTTTAATCCTTTTTCTTTTTTTATTTACATTTTTAGTCACATTTAAACAATAGTTATTATTTGCTTAATATTTATATTGTAATCGAAGAATAATAATTTTCAAGGTATCTTTCATTTTTCTACCTCTCTGTTTTTCTTAATTCAAATGTTCTTAATTTCTTAATTGTGAGTTTTTTTTCATTCGTTATATTTAAGCTGTTTTAAACTTTAACAGCTGAACTTTAAGTATAATAATTAGAAATCAATGTTAAACATTGTTAGGTTTTTATTCATGAAAATATTTCAGATTTTGATGAATTACTCTTAGGTTATTTTATTTAGTTAACTGCGTAGGTAGTTGTTTCTAAAATAATTCAAATTGTTCTTAATTTCTTAATTGTGAGTTTTTTTAATTCGTTATATTTAAGCTGTTTTAAACTTTAACAGCTGAACTTTAAGTATAATAATTAGAAATCGATGTTAAACATTGTTAAGTTTTTATTCATGAAAATATTTCAGATTTTGATAAAAAAACATAGCATTTATGATGATGTTCACAATCTCAATATAAAAGAAGATTCGTGGTTGTGTGAAAGATCCATTTTAGCACCTATAAACGACCAGGTTACTGCGCTTAATCAGCGCATGTTAAATAAGCTTCCTGGTGAATCACAAACATACCTTTCCATCAATACAGTTTGCAATCCGGATGAAACGGTTAGTTATCCAACAGAATTTTTAAACAGTATAATTGTGCCTGGTCTACCTCCTCACAAGCTAGAACTTAAGATTGGCGTTCCCATCATACTACTCCGTAATTTAAACCCACCAAAACTTTGCAATGGTACTAGGTTGCGAGTAGTGTCATTGCAAAGAAACGTTATAGAAGATCGTATAATATCCGGATGCGGAAAAGGTAACATAGTACTTATACCACGAATTCCCATAATACCATCGAATTTCCCGTTTGAATTCAAAAGACTACAATTCCCTGTAAGTGTCAGCTTTGCTATGACAATTAACAAGTCACAAGGGCAAACGTTAAGCAAAGTTGACATAGATTTAACTAAGAGTTGCTTTTCACATGGCCAACTATACGTGGCATGTTCACGTGCGAGGAATGCCACTGGCGTTTTTGTTTTAGCTCAAGAAAATCGTACACCAAATATTGTATATAAAGAGATTTTTCAATAAATTTAATACTGTATATAGAGAGGATGTTCAATAAATTTATACGAAAAAAACCACACAAAAATTAACAAAAAACAAAGAAAGTAAAAAAAATAAAACAGTAAACACCAAAAAGCAAAAAGAACACAAAAATATAAAAACAAAACATTGATTCACAAAGTAAAGAAATGACATTAAACTCTCTCTCTCTATATATATATATATAGCGTGTATGTATTTCTTAACGTGGAATACAGAATTATTAAGTTTTCGTAAGATCTGTGAATTGAACAAAACACTTTTTTGTAAATTTCTACGTGAACGAAGTCGCGGGTAACAGCTAGTCTAATATATAAAATTCTCCTGTCACAGTGTTTGTAACCAAACTCCTACGAAACGACTTGGCCGATTCTTATGAAATTGTGTGCGTATATTCAGTAGGTCTGAGAATAGGACGTAAACTATTTTTCATTCCGATATTGCAATTAGTTGAAAAGATATTAATTAAAAATATAAAACGCCTAATTGTTTTACTCCTGCGGGTTGTTTACTTGGCAGAACTTCCATTCCGTTTCCGCCGAGCGGTGATCCGACGTTTTCCACCATCTTCAAATTGCCATCCAAATTTTACTGTTGAAATCAGACAAAAAATAATTGCAGAATCGGAAAGATAATTTATTTCGCCACGATACGGTATAATGTTTTTTGCAAAATAATAATATTTTCTATTTTTTACAAATTTTTTAAAAAATGGTTGAAACTGATGAGTTTTTATGAAAATTATATCTAAATTGTTGCGTATGAATATGTTTTCGTGTTATTAAAACGATATTCTACATTAATTAACTTCAAGCCTTTCTCTTTTAGATCCATTTAATTGAAAAATAAAATGATCAAAACTTTTTTTTCCGCGATTTTTTAAAAATTAGTCCAAATTTTTACTCAATATTGAATAACTTCGTCATTTATTAAAATTATTGCACAAACCTTTTTTTCCGTATGTAAAAGAATATTATCCGTAATCTATAGAAAGATTGAGAAATTTGCTTAAAATTACGGATTTTAAAATTTCTTTTGTGATTTTCGTAAAAAACCGTTTTTGCGAAAAATAATTTAAACAGTATTTTTTGTACATTTTTTTTATTTAAAAGTACTTTATTTTTGCAATTAATTTGTGAAGTTTGAAAGCATTAACTTAAAAATTATGCCCTAAAAATAAAAATAAATAAATAAAATATGCGATTTTACAGTTAGACAAATCTTGGAGTCGAAAAATAGTTTTGCATAGACCTTTGAACTGTTTAACCGTCAACCGCATCTAACTCAAGGGTTACACATAAAGTTCTGCCTTAAACAGGGGGAAATCAGTAAATTTGGCGAGTAAAAAAAAATGCGAGTGAAAAAGTTATTTTTGCTTCAATTTTCGTCATTTTTTCTATAGATAATTTTCAAAATTAAATCATTATAGATGTTAGATTAAGATGACAAAATGTATTCAATACATTTCTGAGACTCATTTAAAATATTTATCAGTATCAAAATTTTTGTTCTCTTTCATAAAACTTATAGTTTACTTTAAAATAATGCCTAATGTATAAATCTTTTTTTGACATATAATTTCATAATAAAAACGCAAAATTTGCCCATTTCGAAATTTTTTTTTTGCAATTATTCAGTTAAATAAACATAACTTCCTTAGAAAAAAATAAAAGCTATGTTCAAATAAAAAATTCTTCATTCTTAATTGCGTGTTATTAATATATCAAAAATCACTAAATTGGCATGTCACAATTAATTTCTAAATGAATATTTTTAATCAATATTAGTAAACAATAATTAATTAATTTTGTTTTGTATTTTATGATTTCTACTAAAATGAATAAATATAGATGAATTTAAATGAAAATGATTTTTAAAAAGTTCATTGATCATTTAGAATCATTAATTAAAAAAAAAATGCCGAAAACTATCTTTTTTTTTAAGAATTTAAAAAAAAACTTTTTTTTTTATAAAACAATGATATTTTGCATATTTTATGATTTTTTTCTAAAATGATTCAAAATTTTTGCGTTTAAATAAAAAAGATTTTTAAAACTTTTAGAATCAGTGATTTAAAAAATAAAAAGCCAAAAACTTTTTTGAACAGATTTTAACAAAACACTCAAAATACTTAAAACAATCATTTAATAATTTCTTCTTTTATAAAGATAATTGCATGAAACTTTTTTCCCGTGTGTCGAACATTTCAAAATATCCTCACAATTTTACTTCAAGATTTAAAATAGTAGCAAAATTTTGTAATTTGAAAAATTTCTTCTTTTCTGTCTTTTTTCAACATACAACTATTTTTAAAAAGGCTACATTTTCGTTTCCGGGGACTAAAAAATTGCAACGAAAGAATTGAAAAGTGAGTGAGTGATTTTTAAAGTCGCACTGTTCGCCTAATCGAGGGGTTTTGGCGATGGACCTTGAAATTTTCAACCATGGTCAAGTGACGAGGACGACACCTGAGCCTTTCACCCATCTCTCCTAATTACCACACCAACTTAAGAACAAATTTCCCCGAAAAAGGGAGTTTTTATGACATAGTTAAGGAAATCCCTCACATCGCGCCCATACACACACACACATAAGTGCTATCGTCCTAAGGGAAACAGGAAATTCCCATGGGGATGAAGTTATTCACTCGGTAAAAGCCCGGAGAGGAAAGAAACAGTCAAAGTAATTTCGAAAAATACTATTGGAAGTGCTGATTTTGTCAAGAGAAGGGAAAATTTTAAACGAGAAAGCCATGATACGCACTCATGGGCCATGCACTCACATCGTACGTGTCACACCCACACAGAAGTGCTGGCATCAGAAATAAAGGAGGAAATTAACATGGGGATTAAGTTATACCCTCGGTAAAAGCCCGTGCAACGCCAGGCCGGGTCAGCTAGTATGTATATAAAAATCGCAAAATCCAAAGAAAAATCGCCAAATCGCCCCCCCCCCCTATACTACACTTGAGCCAACTTATCCAAATCAGAAAGATTAATTTCTGTATTCGTTCGTAAAACCACTGAAAAATTGGCACTATAAGGAACTAGTCATAATTTTATTAAGGGACAACAAAACAAATTTCGCCAAAGAAGCATGTAGAAAACAATCAAGACACTTCTACAGATAACAGTAATATTGCAGTCTTAAGGAAACAAACGCTTATAATCAGAAAGTAAAAATGAATTTTTCTGCGTAATTCCACGTAATGTAATTTTATGTGAAAAATATTTGTATGTGTAATTATATATTTTTTACCAAATTTTTACGCTCATGAATTTATGACATTTTTTTAAACTGATAATTTACTTTGTATGGTAAGTATTCAGTAGGATGGATTACGGTTATACAGAGAAAAAAATATATTATTAATTAGAATCTACGTTAAATTCAGTTACTCCCTTAAAGTGTCTCAGGACCCTTAATATATATCCGTGCATTCGAAAAAGACATCCTTCTTCAAACCAATGTTATTTAGCAATAAAACAAAACAATAATTTGAAATTCTTGCCACATGATAATCATATACAGGGTGTCCAGCCTTAATGTGATCCAATAGCTAATTCCCGAACCGTTCGGTTTCGATATGCACTTCCAATTTGAAAAATGTTTTAAAACAGGTAAAGAATGTTTTTACGTGCTTTTCGAACCAAAACCCCATTTAGAAAAAATTGACAAAAATTAATTTTTATACGGTCCCCAGGTCCTATCACTAATATTTAGGAAAAGATGCAGTACACAAAAACAAATTAAAGACAAAAAGTCTCATTTTATTACGATAAAAACTGGCCGAGTTATGCCTACATAAATTTGAAGCATCTGAGTTGCTCAGAAAAGGGGGTCGTATAAAAATTGAGTTTAAAGAATAGTAATTCACTATCTACAGAAAGAGCACACAAAAAAATAACATCATAGAAAAATTAAAACATTGTAGTAAGCATCATAGATTGACAATTTGTATTGCTATATTGCAACCAATAAAAATTAAATTAAAGAAACACAACTTGTAGAGAAAAGATTAAAACACCTTGTTTTAACAATAGCAGCAAATTAATACAGGATTTGCCGTTCAAATTATAGCATAATGTGGAATGATGCACTAATCATGAATCAGGGGCTTTATTATATCAGAATGACCAAATTAACTTAAATAATAGTGAAGGCACGAGACAGGGAATACGTCTATTGCAGTTTTATACAAGCGCTGAACAGCACGGACAATTGTGCAATAAGATGGATGTCTTCGAGTGGGACATTTAATGACATAAAGTCTTGGTCGCCTCTCTCTTACTTCGATTTCACTGCTCATAAAACAGTACCATTTCGCAGTATTCTTCATTTGTATACATCTCGTTCTCCCGTAATAGAATTCGTAATATTAGAATACGACTGTATGCAATTGTAAGCTACTACGCAACAGATTTTTAACGTTCGTCATGATCAGCAAAAACGCAGCAAATCAGACTGAAGCCGCAGCATATAAGTCTATTTTTTGGAACTGCTCTTAAAATGTTTTCTTCGTCCAAAATATTTTATTTTTTCTACGTTTTACACGTACACAGAATAAATTTTATTTCTTAAGTACTCAATTATTGTATTATTAACGTATGCTTTTAAATTTAAAATCGATTTACATAAGAGTGACGTGCAAGAGCAAAAGTTTCCTAGCCGAGTACCAACTAATTTCACTTTGGAGACGGCCCCTTACTAGTAACTTGAAAATAGCCGAGAAAATGGATATAATGTATGATTTTCAAAGTTCCATAACTCGGCCAGTTTTTATCGTAATAAAATGAAACTTTTTGTGTTTACTTTGTTTTTGTGTGTACTACATCTTTTCCTAAATATAAGTGACAGAACCTGGGGACCGTATAAAAACTAATTTCTGTAATTTTTTCTAAATGGGTTTTTTTTGGTTCGAAAAGCACGTAAAAAAAACATTTTTTAACCTGTTTCAAAACATTTTCAAAATGGAAGTGCATATCTAAACCGAACGGTTCAGGAATTAGCTATTGGGT